>APFE030837771.1:0-79006 GCA_000404065.3 Pinus taeda | reverse complement strand
CCATATTTAAGATTGTCCTATTCATTCTTTTAGCTACACCATTCTATTGGGGATTATAAGGCACAGTTGTTTGATGTTTGATCCCATGTTGGCAAAGATAGTTTTCAAATTCATTTGATGTGTATTCTTTTCCATTATCAGTGCAAATAGGCCCAATATGAGATTGTGCATCACTTTCAATCCATTTATGAAAATTCTTGAATGTTTGAAAAGCATCAGATTTGTTCTTCAATAAATAAACCCAACACATTCTGGTGTAGTCATCAATAAATGTTATTATATATTTATTTCCTTTTGCAGAAAGAACAGGCATTGGACCACATAAATTTGAATGAATGAGTTCAAGTTTTCTATGTGCTCTTGAATTTGAATCATGAAAAGACTGTTTGCTATGCTTTCCTAGAATGCAAGCATCACATTGCTTAAGTTTCCTAGGAATTGTAGGCAAACCAGCAACACCATTTTTCTTCAACAAGCGGAGGCTGTCATAGTTCAAATATCCAAATATAGCATGCCATAATAAACTTGATGGAAGTGTACCTTCTACATGATGACAAGTGAGTGGTCAGATGCTTTTCTTACCTCAAGCTTACCATCAAACATATGAATGGAATGACCTTGCTGGCGGATGTGGACCAAGGACAACAAGTTTCTCTTGAGTTGTGGGAGATAGAGAACATGATGCAGAAGAAAGTCTGGAAGACCAGGCAATTGACGCCGGATTGTGCCAAGCCCTAATGGCTTAATTTTTGATTGGTCTGCAAAGTATACTGCTCCATCAACATTGTCAGTAAATTCTTCAAAAGAATCTTTTCTATGAGTCATGTGGCAGGTTGCTCCTGAATCAAGTAACCAATCATTTTTCCAAGAAGTAAGTGAAGCATTAAATAAATCTTCATTTACTCCAATATTACATTGTGCCACAACATAGTGAGCGAATTCAGGGGCTTTTCCTTTATCTGTATCATCAGTTTTACCTTTCTGTTGGTTTCTTTGCTGCTCAATTTTGTCCCATGGTAAATTGCATGTAGAGGCATCATGTGATCCATTTCTTTTGCAGCGTATGCAGTGCAAATCTGCCTTTTCTCCTTGAGAGTGTCTGCTGCCCCTGCCTCTGAAATATCTTCCTCTTCCTCTTCGACCACCTCTTCCTCTTGAAGAATCTCAAGCAGGATGCTTTTCTTTATGAGCAAGGCACACAACCTCTTTAAAAGATTTATGGGTTGTCATCTTTCCCAAATATTTCTCTCTTTCAGCAAACTTTTTCACAAGAGAGTCAAAGGTGATATCTTTGAGATTTCCATTTGCTTGCAATGACTCAAGATAATTGGAGTAAGTAGGATAAAGTGCCTTGAGAAAAGCAATAAGAGGAATATCGAATTCAACCATAGTGGATTTAATATCATGCATTATAGACTTTACTTCAGATGTAAGAGCAAGATGATCATTATTTTGCAGTTCAAGAGTGAAGAGTTTAATCATGAGTTGAACAACTTCAAGTGCAAAATGTGAGTCATAGAGTTCTTTCAGCGTTTGTAAGGCTTCAAAAGCAGTTGAAAATGGAAAAATATGGTGACTCACCTCTTCATTTACAGATGTTGCGATTAATGCATAAGCTTTGTTGTTCATGTTTTCCCAAGATACAAGCTCTTTGTCTGAGGTAGGTTGTTCTGGCTCTTTGTCTCCGTCTCCGACACACACTCCTTTCCATAACTCATTGAAAATGAGGGTGTGTTTTATCATCTGGGACCACTCAGGATAGTTCTCCTTGCTCGTGAGAACTATTCCCACAATGGATATGATTGAATGCATTGTAAAATCTTGTACTGTAAAAAAACTATGTACTGTTAAAAAATATACTTCCACTGCCAATATATAAAATATTTTCACTTCTGGTGTTAAAGAAAAACTCCACTATAATGGCATGAGAGGTGCTAATCTATGAGCTTTATGACCTTGGCTAGCCTCCAATGCTTAGTGACCTTACTCGGTTTCGTTCCCAAATCCAATCTCCTTGCTACAGTGATAGCCAATTGAGAATCCCCTTCCACTACAATGGCTCCTGTTTTCAGTCGTTTGAGAATTCTTACTCCTTGTTCTAAAGCTGCAAATTCCATTTCATTATTGGTTCCTTCACCCATCGAATGACTGAAAATGTGTTGTATTTCCCCTTTGCTATCCCGAAGAACACCTCCAATACCTGTTGGCCCCGAATTTCCCTGAGAAGCCACGTCAAAGTTGAGTTTTTGAAAGCCTGTCGGTGGAGGAGACCAGGTATTCACAGCGGCGCCTTGTTGTTGTCGCTGATTTGATGAAACAGTGATGGTTCCTATCTCAATACCAAATGCTTTCAGAATTTGTAAGTCCGAGACTGAGAAGTCCTTGTTCTGTTCTACTTTCCCTTTGGTGAGAACTGTTTCTCTTATGTTTTGCAGAATTGTTCCTTTAATAAATTCTATGTTTTTGGTTTCATTTTGGAACACTCTTCTGTTTCTTTCTTTCCATACTGTCCATACTATAAACCTTGGGATTAGTTTCCATAATGTGTTAACCATTTGGGCTTTGGAGAAATTGCCTCTCCAATTCTCTATAGTTTCCTGAACTGAGTTTCTTACCCTGTCTGTTCTCTTAAAAATGGTTTCCATCCAATTCTAGAGGCTATCTGTCCATTCACAAGTATTGAGGAGGTGATTCATAGTTTCCTCCTCAATTCCACACAGGGGGCAACGTGATGGGCCTATGAAACCTTTTTTCCTAATGTTTTCCCAGGTAAGCATTCTTTAGTGCATCAAGAGCTAGAGGAAAGTTTTAATCTTCGACCAAAGTTGAGCATCCCAAACTTTACTGAACCAATTAATTTTATCCACATGTTCAGTTCCTTCTATGTAGATTCTTGCTTCTTTGAGTGAGAAGTTGCCCCCCTCGAGCTTGCCCCAACGTAGTTGATCAACCTCGCATGCTTTCCTTATCTTTCTTTTGGCCAGCTCTGTCTTCAGTGCTCTTATGCTGTTACTTTCCCCTTTTGACGGTTCTGTGTCACTGAATAACCACATTCTCCATTCTTGGTCATTTTCATTAGGTTTCCAGTAATGGTTTACTATTGTTCTCCCTAGCTCCTGGCTTCTTATTTGAATGGTAAAGAATTCAGGGCTTTCCAACTTAGGTAGTTGTTGCCAAGTATCTTCCCAGAATAGGGCAGTTTTTCCATCTCTAATTTTCAAAAAACTGTTCTCCTGAATTTTGTGTTGATTAGTTCTATCCAGGTTCCAAATTGGAGAGCGACAAGGGAATTCTTGCATCCTGATCAAATTCTGCAAGCTATAATTGTGAGCATACTTTTCTTTCCAATGTTTGGCCCAGGGTAAGTTGGGTTCCTTTAGCCACCTCCACCATAACTTGGCTCCACATGCTCGGTTGACGGTGAAGGGGTCCTGTAGATTCAGCCCACCCGAGTGTTTGCGTTTGCAGATTTTATCCCATGCCATTAGAGACCATTTCTGCTTCCCTGAATTACCCGACTAGAGAAACGCTCTTTGGATGGATCGAATTTTCTGAAGAACCCCTTTGGGGGCCGAGAGAATGGAAAGAATGTAATGTGGAATAGCCTGGAGGACTAACTTGGTGAGGACAAGGTAGCCTGCAAAGTTAAGGGATCTTTGTGTCCAATGATGACATCTTTTCTCTAAGTTGGCAATAATTCTTTCCCAATGCAATTTTTGCCAAGGTATGTCAGTCAGCAGAATGCCGAGGTATCTTGAAGGGAGGTTGCATTTTTTGAAGCCTAGGATGGCAGAAAGATTCTTCTGAACTACTAGGTGCATATTGAAAAAGAAAATGGAAGATTTAGTTAGATTAAGCTCCATACGTGAGGTCATATTGAAGTGACTGAGAATATTTCTAAAGCCAAAAGCTTCTTTGACCGAGGGCGTGCCATGCAACATTGTGTCATCGACAAACTACTGATGTGTTGTTGCAGGGCTTGAGGGCAAAGGTTGGAGTCCCTGAATGATTCCTTCCTCTTTTGATTTACTGATTAGCTTGCTTAAACCTTCCATTAGAATAACGAACAGAAAGGGGGATAGGGGGTTCCCTTGCCTTAAACCTCGAGAGGGTGTATACTGGGCTGAAAGAGCTCCATTAACTAGGATTGAAAATCTGGTAGATTTAACTAGGGCGAGGATCTAGATTATCCATTGTTTCGCAAAGCCGAAGGCTTCTAAAATAGCTTCCAAATAGTGCCAGTTTACCTTATCATAAGCCTTTGATAGGTCCAACTGCATTAGTATACCTACTTTTTTCTGAGTTCGGAGAGTATGAATCATCTCTTGAGTTAGCAAGATGTTGTCCAAAATCTGTCTCCCTTCTACATAGCCTAATTGTTCTTCCGAAATGATTCCTGGAAGAATTGGTTTTAGTCTGTTGGCTATGACTTTAGAAATAATCATGTACAAAACATTGCATAGAGCAATTGGTCGAAACTTCGACGGAGTATTAGCTTCCTCCTCCTTTGGAATAAGGGCAAGGAACATGGAATTGAGGGATTTGAGGGTTGAAGAGGAGCATCGGGAATCCTCCACCATTTCCCATACCTCTATCTTGATGATCTCCCAACATGCTTTGTAAAAGTCGATGGTGAAGCCATCCGGCCAAGGTGCTTTACCATTTGGCATATCTTTCACAGCCTCTTCCACTTCTTCCATGGTGATTTCTCGATTTAAAGCCTTGTTTTGATCCTTAGTGATGAGCTTGGGGATAGAGGTTAACAGTCCCTCAATTACTTCTTCTCTGTCAATCTCTGGTTCCCGAGAAATCTAGCTGAAATGATTTATAAGAAGGCTCAAGATTTCCCGATGAGTTTGTACCAAGGATCCCTGATCATCTTTAATGCTTAATATTTTATTAGCACCTCTGTGATCAATGGCAGATCTATGAAAAAAATTTGTGTTCTGTTCACCCTCCTTTAGCCATTGAATCCTGGACTTTTTCTTCCATAGCATTTCCTCTTGTTGGCATCTTAACTGCCAGTCCTACATGAGTTTTTGTTCTATGTTCATAGTTTCTTGGTTAATATTTCCTTGGATCCAATCCTTGTGAATTTGTTCCAATTGCTCCTCCAGTTTCTTTTTCTCTTTGAATATGTTACCAAAGACTTCTTGGTTCCAAGATTTTAGTCTCGATCTGATGTGTTTGAGTTTAGCCTGTAGAATGAACATTTTAGTTCCTCTTATGCCTAACTGTTCATTCCACCATTGTTCAATTTTTGGGAGGAACTCGGGATGACTGAGCGAAAACTTTTGAAGTCTAAATGGCTTATTCCTGGGAGTGTTGGAAAGCCGCTGTCATTATTATGGGCCAGTGGTTCGAACCTTCACTAGGTAATATGTCTAACTCCACAGTGATTCCTTCCAGGAGAATGGTTTTTGTCACTAAGAATATGTCCAGTCAAGAGACGATTTTCCTATCACCCCCCCTTTTGTTGTTCCAAGTGAAAGCGCCATCCTTGGGGAAGACGTCTACCAGCTTGGCCAATTTAATGAAGTCTTTGAAAGCTTCAGTATCCCTGTTGAGCATTCTGATACCTCCTTTCTTTTCCATCAGCGAAGTGATCATATTGAAATCACCTCTGAAGATAGCTTTTGCTTGAGGATATCTTAGCTGCAAGTTGGATAGAGTGCTCAGTAATAGCAATTTGGCCTCTAGTTTCTGAGGGCCATAGACATTTGTGCATAGATATGTTTCTGGATTCCCCACTATTTGGACTTCTATTGATATGTGAGGTCTGACAGCTTCAGAGGAAATGAGCTGGATAACCTGCGGATTCCACAGAATAGCCATACCCCCTTCCCATCCATTGCTTGCTGTTTCTAGGTAGTCCATTTGTTTACCCAGTTTTTTACTAATATTGACCATTGTGTTGCTAGAACATTTAGTTTCTTGCAAAAACACTATATCTGGTTGTTCCTTTTAGACTTTCTTCTTTAATAAACACTGTTTTTTTTTTGGCTATTTAGCCCTCTAGCATTCCATGAAAGTACTTTCATAATTAACATAATTTAGGAGGTTAGTGGGAATGCATCGAGGGCTTTCATCTTACCTAAAATTAGGAGCATCTATCCCAGTTCTTGTAATGCCTCATTGTTAGTCTTTCTTCCTCTTTTTTTCCAGTGCTTTGAGTTGGTGGAGGTTTGATGCAGTCCCTGCACTCTTACCCCTAGCCCTTTTGTTGTTCCCAAGCTCTTTCTCTGCAACTCCAACTCTGCTTGTTGTCTTGCTATGAATAAGTTGTTGATTCTGTTTACCTCCTCTTCCTATATATGTTCTATTCCTTTCTTTTTCCAGTTTTCTACCATGTTTGGTAGATCCATACCTTTTTGCTCAAGCATGTCACTTAGCACCATATCTTCGAGCCCTATTTCGCTGGTTATCATCTTTGAATCTTCTTCTAATCCTTCCATTGGTCCCTAAGTTTGATGGACGTTGATTGATGGCTTAGAAACAGGTTCTTTCATTTCTGGAGTGGCTGTAGGTTGGCTTTCTTTCAATGATTCTCCCTCTGGATTGTTGTCCTCTGACTCCGTGTCTGTTTCTAGCACCTCAAAAGCATTGCTTGTGTTTCTAAGGGAGGTGCTTGCTTTAGTCTATCGTATTTTGTTTTTTTGCTCTCTGTCTTGCATTCGGTCGTACAAAATCTTCCTTACTCTTTTCTTCTTTGTTCTCCTTGGTTTTCTCCGCCGATTTGTTCATTGGCCATTCTCTGTCATGACATTTCCTGCAGCGGAAAAGGATCTACTCATAGTCTATAGCTTGAAAATACACTTCATCTCTGTATTCCAGCCATAGGCCCTCATGATGTGCTCTCGATACATCCATTTCTACACAGATTCTAGCGCAGGAGATATACCTTTTTTGCAATGTCACTTCTGAGGTTTTGATGAAGGTACCTAACTTGTTGCCTATCTGTTCCAATGTTGTATGCCCCCAATAGTCAATCGGAAGGGAGAATAGGTGAATCCAGACCGGTACCTGTTTGAAGGTTTCTTATTCTGGTGCAAAGTTGGGTTTCCATGGTCGCATGTAAAGCCCTGCTGAGGCAAAGAAATAAGGTCCTTCGTCAAATATTTGACCCTTGTCTTCCAGATTGGAAAAAACTACTGTAAAGAAACCCTTGGCTCCTAAGTGTAGTCTTACATCCCCTTTGGGTTTCCATTGTTGCTTTATCCACATGCACAATGCTTTTTCTGTTGGCCATAACCCAATGAACCTGCAGATCACTGCATGTTCTCCCATGTGGTCACGGTACGCTTGAAGTTCCGGGTCAAAAATAATTACTTGTAGGGTGTCAGTTGCTTTGGGTTTGCATGGTCCGTGGGTATTTTTTCCTTTGGCTGTTGACGTTGTTCCTTCTTGTTTTGCCTTGTTTTGGTTTAGATCCTCCCCTTCTTTTGATTGTTCATCCTCTGACTTATTTCCTTGTGAAACCTCTGCTTTGGAGGGATTTGTACTGTCTCTATTCGCTGTACTATTGCTTCCAATGATTTCTTTCTGTTTCTTAGTGTTTTTGCCCTCATTGTTCCGCTTTTCTTTGTTGGTTACATTCTCCTTACCTGACTTCTCAGAACCTAATATCTGCACTCCATCCTGTGCAGTTTTCTCTTTGTGCATCATTACCTGTTTGAAAGATGGGATCCCAATGGACCTGCGTTTTCCATCTATAGGGTCAAAATTTCCCCTCTTCTGTGAAGCTCTACTATTCTGGCTCTTTCCTCCTCCAGAGTTGGTACTCAAGCTGCAATTGAATCAGTTTTCCTTCGAACCCTAGTCGCTCCACTCTCTCATTCCAAGTGCTTCTTATAAATCTTATTAATAACTTACCTAAAATTAAAAAATAAAAGAACTATATGGCAATGGCATAGGTTGTGGTTGTAGGGTTTTCTTTTTAGGCTTTATTAGCTTTACCGTTTATTATTTGAGATTATTTTTTTCAATTGTTTATTTATTTTTATTTAAGTTTTCGATGAAGATATATTTTCTGATTTTCATTTTTATGTTTTTCAAATTGTTTTTATTTTTTTTAAATAATTTTTTGAAGATATATTGACGTTGTATCTCCTATTCATTGTCCCAAAGGAAAACATTAACATTTGATGCACATGTCTTTTCAATCTCGGGGAGAGAAATAGTGTTTTAGGTGAGTAATGGATTTATAATGTTTTTCCTACTGATTTATTCATTTTTTTAATTACGTGGTTTTGTTATGATATATTTCATATTGAAATAAAGAGAAGATTTCAGTTACAAGGTTTAGAGAAGATTTCAGTTACAAGGTTTTAGATTTTAGATGAGTAATGGATTTATAATTGTTGTTTGTAATTTTTTCATTATTTTTTTTTGGCCTTTAAAGTTTTTTCTAGTTAATTATTTAAAAATAATTGCAGAATTTTGCTATGATAATTATTATATTAAGGTTATTGAGAAATAGTGATCACTTAAAATATATAAGTTATAATAGGAAAGTAACCGAGTTTAATTTTATTATTAAATAATAATAATATATAATAATATCTATTAAAATTTATTATTAATAATATAATAATAATAATATATCTATTTTTAAGTCTACGGCCAAGTCAGAGACTAAATTTTTCTATTGAAACCCTTGTTTGTTGGGACAAGGGACCACCTCTGTGCATGATTTGACTGCTAAGCTACGAAGTGTCATACATACTCTTACCCCCCTCTTAGTTTGAACCTGTGACCTTCTTGGAGGAAAAACACATACTTCTTAAACATTAGGCCTCCTCTAAGCTGTTATTATTAAAATATATGTAATTTAAAATTATTAGTTATATTAATATTTTTTTTACATAAAAAAATATTATTTAGTGAAGAGAGAGGGGGCGCCTTACAACTAAATATAAAGTAGATGAATTAAGTATAAAGTAGATGTGTAGGCATTAGATGCAATGTAAGAAAAATTATATGTCAATATTTTTAATGTCTCCTATATTATAACTACTACTAATACTAATAATAATTAAAAAAAATATACATTCTTCCATGTTTTCTTTAGTCCTTGTAATAAACTAGTTTGAACAAAGTAATAAAAATAATAAAATTTAATTTGTTAAATTTAAATTTTGCTTTTGCTTTTAATTATTATGTTACAATACCATGGGCCAATACCGTGGCTTATCAATAACACATACAAAAACCATAACTTATTTCACAATCAAAATATTTTATAAATATTTTAATTAAATTAAATTTTATGACATTTCTTAATTAAATCTAAAAAAAAAAGAATCTATAGGGGAAATATTCCCCAGTAGAGAATGCTCACATAAAAACAACATGATAATCAACAATCACCATGTAAACTACAACAATACAAAGAATCTCCTACAATGACCTAGACCTCATCTGAAAATGAGCATACATGCAAAAATGACATAATCCAAGCTTCCCTCAACTTGACATAGAGAGAAAAATGTCTAAGGGCCGAACCCTGCAAGTATTAGCTGCTGCAAATGAATTCTGAAAATTAAGAAACCCCTACAAGGTCTTCTTCATGCTCAATCGCCTTAGGAAATGCTACCAAACTCTACTTGATCCATACACCTCTTAGCCTCCAACCTGCAAAAAGGCCATCTAGATGTGCTCAAAACAAAAAACAAAGGTCACCAATGGATTCAGAGGATCCAAAAACCTCCAGGTAGCCTCTTTCTGAGCTCAAATTGGTGAAAAACTCAAAAATTTATGAGCTACCAAATCATCCATGAACTTCACTGTTAAAACCCTACAATTTCGACTTTCTAGCTAACTGTTCTACAAATCTGCTTGAAAAATCGCTAACTAAGTGACAAATTCACCTGTCCCAGGTGCAATTTGTTGGATCATTAATTCGCCCTCTAACTCTTTAGGGTCGAAAATCATGGCCACAAAGGGTTGAGGGCTAAGCCTTAACACCCGCCCCCACCGGTTAAGCCCCTTAACACAGGGACATGGTCATGTTGTGGCACTGGTCCATGGGCCGAGCCTTAATGCCCACCCTGCCCATTGAAGCTCCTTTTCCTTCAGCGTTGGGTCATATGGCAGTGATGGAACCTAAGGCTGGCCCCCTTGCAGCAAGCGCATTTTCCTTAGCACTTTATCCCTACACGCTCCTGGTTGTATGACGGTGGCATGTGACTATGGCTAGGGCTAAAGCCTAGCGCCTTCTGTATTAGCAGCTTTCACATTTGCCGAGCATATGGAATACATGTGTCTTGGGGCTAAGCCCTTAGGGGCTGACCCCCGTCTAGCATACTTCGCGCTCTTAAAACTTAAATATAGCTTTTTCCATAAGCATATCAAATAACATGCCATGGATGGTCTAGTGGTAAAGCTTGTGGTTGTTTGGTGGGAAGTCATGAGTTCGACTCCCCAAGGTGTTTTTGACCCTTAACAAAATTTTATTGGCCTCCAGGAAGCCACATGGTAGCCTCTGGCTGGCCCACGTGGTCCTTCCTGGTTGGTCCACCTCAACCAACCCAATCAACCAATGAAATTCCACCATTTCGCAACCAATACAATTGTGCCAAGTGTCAAGTGGAGATTGGCTAGTGATGAACAATCAACCTATACAGTCAGGGTCCATTCAGTGGTACATATTGCTGACTGTGAAGCCCTGTACAACCCAAATCAATTTTTTTACATGTCTCCCAAGATGATGAGAACATGATTTTGGAAGTATCTGATGCCATATTTGCATGAAACGATTTGCTTTGGATTCAGATTGTCGAGCTCTTCGATTTGGCGCTAGTTTCAAGAAGTTCTGGGCACTTTCATTTTTGAGCCTAAAATGATCTCCTCATGAGAGAGAGAGAGAGAGAAAGATGGATTGGGAGGGAAGAACAAAGACATTGAGATATAAAGGTGGAGAGAGAGAGAGGGGGGTGATAAGGGAGATATGAAGATGTAATGAGGGAGAGAGGATATGAGGGAAGAGAGGGAAAAGGAGAGAAGAGAAAGAGAGACATATGGAAGGGGGAGAGAGGGGTAGAGAGGGAAGGAGAGATGGAGGGAGATAGTGATAGATTTGGAGGGTTAAGAGAGAGTGTGATGGGGGGAGAGACAGAGGGAGGTGGGAGAGAGGGGAGGGAAAGGAGAGAGGATTTGAGAGAGAAGGGGGGAGAGAGAGATGGAGTTGGAGGTGTTGAGAGAGGGAGGGAAGAAAAAAGACATAGAGAGAGAAAGGTGGAGAGGGAGAGGGAGTGACAAGGGAGAGATGGAGGGATAGTGAGGGAGGAAGGAGAGTAGTAGGGAAGAGAGAGAGAGAGAGAGAACGAGAGAGATAGGGAGAGAAGGGGAAGAGAGAGGGAGAGGATGAGGGAGATATGGAGAGAGAGAGATAGATAAGGGGAGAGAGTATGTATGTTTTGGGGGTGAGAAGGAGAGACAAAGGAGGAGAGACAAGGGGAGTTAGAGATATAAATGGAAGAAGGAGAGAGGGAAGAAGAAAGAGGCAAATAGAGGGAGGAAGGAAGAGAGATAGGTATGGATAGAGAAGTGGAAGAGAGAGAGAGAGAATGTGTTTTGGGGGGTGAGATAGAGAGACAAAGAAGGAGAGACAATGTGAAATATATATATATATATTTTAATATCACTCGAGAATCATATATATATATTATATATATAATAATTATTATATAATATATATTATATATAATATAATATAATATTTATATTATAATAATAATATATATTTATATATATATATATATATATATGGAGAGGGAAAAGCGGGAAGAAAAGAGAGAGAGAGGAGAGGGAGAGAGATGTAGATAGATAGATAATGTGAGAGAGAGTTTTGTAGTTTGTGTGGTTGGTAAGGGAGAAAAGAGGAGAGACAAAGGGAAGATATATGTAGATGTATGAGAGAGAAGAAGAGAGAGAGAGAGAAGAAGAGAGAGAGAGAAAGTTGAGTGACAATGTGTTTGGGGGGGGAAGAGATAATGATGGTTTAGGGGAGATGGAGGGAGGTATAGGTATAGATGGAGGGGAGAAGGGAAGAAGAGAGATGGTAGAGAGAGGGAGGGAGACGGTGGGGAGAGAGAATAGGGGAGAGAGGGAGGGGGAAGAGAGAGAGTGAGCAGGGGAGGGAGAGGTGGAGAGAGAGATAGGGAGAAAGGGAGGGAGAGAGAGAGAGAGAGGTGGGGGGGAGATAGATAGAGATGGAAGGTGGAGAGAGAGAGGGAAGAATAAAGAGACACACAAAGACAAATACACACATAAAAGTTAGATCTAAAAATTCATGAATATTTCGGTTTTTCACTAAAATATATTATGTATAAAATTGATATATGAGTTAAACATTTATAATTTAAAAAAAAAAATATGTAACAAGATTCTCAACCAACTAGATTCATCCCCACTTTAAGATGGATCTACCAGCCTAGAGCCATCTTAATCCCAGATCTGTCATGCACTAAGAGGAATCAAATCCCTCATGCCTCGAGAGGAATCAAATCCCTCCTGGTGTAAACTTTTCCTCAAATTCTACACTCCAAAAAAAGATTTACACCTTGAGAGATTTTATCCCTCTCATCACATGATAAATTTAGAATAAAGATAAATCTAAATTGAAAATATTAATAAAAAGAATTACTAAAAAAATTATATAAAATATTTTAATTATTTAAATAATTAATTAAAATTAATTAATACTTAAAATTTATATACTTCATTTCAATCATTTTTATTCGTATAACTACTATAAATTAATTTATTTCGATAACCCTATTCTAACAATGATAGATATCGTATTAATCTTTGTATTTATTAGTTTTTTAAAATAATTTTAAATTAAAATTATTATAAACTACTATATTTAAATAGTAAAAAGTACTATCTCAAATATATACATATTATTAATTCAAAAAAATTATAATAAAATTTAAAAATCAAATTCTTTATCTTTTTAAAGATAATAAAATAGTTTTATTTAATTTTATTTAACTTCTAATTATTATAAATTATGTTTTAATATAAAAATAAATATTTTAATATAATTTGAATGTAATAATACATCATTTTTTTAATTTTAAAAATATTTAAAAATACTTAAAAATTGTTATATATATAACTTGAAACAAAAAAGGCAAATTCATTTAGTACCTTATTATCTTTTAAAAAGCAAAATATCTGCAAAAAGAGTTTTGAAAAAAAACAAAAAAACGTTTACAAGAGAGTATACTATAATTCGAGTTGGTTACTTGGTTACTTGGTTACTTGGAATTACAAGAGTTGGAATTTCAAAATTTGAATTATTTATAGTAAAATTGAGTTTTATTACTAATATAAAATTGAGCTTTTATATAGGGTAGTTAAACTTATGATAACTTAGTGTTTAAATTAGCAGTGAAGGCAACCATCGAGGGCAACCATCTCTGGTAGCTATTTATGAATGTAGGCTGACTCATCATCGTTATTCAAGGAAAACCATGCCACCGGGAATAACCCAATTGGTGGTCCATATGTGAGCAAACTTTCACCTCCGCCAGATGCCTCTGGGTCTTGGGTCGTTAACCTGTTTCCTTATGTCCAAGGAAGACGAGACTTTAGCGAAACAAAAGCAATTTTAGGGCATACTCCAGATCCCAAAATTAAACTCTATTACATTATATTAAATGATCTTATTACATATATTTTTGTAATAGTAATATTGCAAGAATTCCCCCAATAATAAATAAATAAATATAATAATGTCCTCTCAATATTTCTAAGTAATAATTGGTAACAATTCTGCTTCCTCTTTATACAAACCAAAGGTGCACTCCCCTTAGTTAAAGATTGTAATTGACAGGGGATAATGCAACTCTTATCTTAGGAAAAGCCTTTAGTGCCCCTTTCTTGGGCTGGATAGATTTTTTGCATTTCGTCTTAGCCATCACTATCATTGAACAACTTGTAATTCTCATAGAATAGATGGCATTGGTCACAATGACACAACTGCAAACCACCTCCATGATAAATCATTCCTTGAGGTTATTTACATGAAAATGAGCCGAGTTTGCCATTTTCTGAGAAAACCTAGGCGTTAAAGCACCGTATCTGCCATTTTGACATGATTCCTGCATGACTGCTACAACTCTGGGTCAAGGCTTTCCCATTGTTTTCTCTTTCCGGTTCATGTAATTATATTTTGGCCACAAACAAAACATGAATCCAAAATTGAGTGCGCGCAAATATGAAGTTTGAATAATTTAAAATGGGAGTGGAGGTAATGAGATAATGGTAAAGGTAACGATAGACTGGAAACAGTGAAATAAAGTCGTCATCAATTGGATAACGTCATAGACGGAATCGTTGATCGGGAATAAACTCTTGCCGGGCAAAATTGACACCCACGTAGACTACTCCCATTTATTTTCAAGGTTCGTTTATTTTTTCTTTTGTCGGTAAAAAAAAGTCATTATATTATTAGAAAATCAATAGATACAAAATACATCTCAACACGCTTAGAATTTGTTTTAAGCCTAGCTTTAAGGAATAAGTAGCTTAGAGGAAGACCATGACAACCGGTGTCACTGGTTATTGCCAGTTGGCTTACATGCCAGTACTTACAAAGCACAAAATAGGCAAAAATACATATCATAGGAATCCACATTATGGAAGTGGATTTGGAGGAAAGGCTAGAGGAGAAAAAAGAGAGCAACACGTTCATGCATGTGGAAGTCTATGTGCGCCACCCTCACTTCTAGGGAGTGGAGGTGGTTATTTGTTTGCTTATGGTGACGACGTAGACTTTCCACTGAGTACATGATCTCGTTTTGCATGTGTTGAAGATCATTGATATAAGCTACCTATTCATTTCTATCTTCATACCTATGCTCCCTTAGAGTATCGATATTTAGATGAATGTTGGTCAATTGAGCAACAATAGACTCCAAGGAGGCGGGGACCTCCACTTGACTCGGGGAGCGGGCTGGTGACAAAGCCACACCCTCTCTCGAATGATGGATACTAGTAGTTTTAGTAGCGGAACTTGGATCCTCTTCCTATTGATGCCCTGCCATGCGTGGAGCTACCCCTCCCCAGCGCGCACATCGCCTCTGACAGGGCATTAGAACACTACCGTAACCACTAGCCACCGATGAGAGGATGACGTTCCACCTAACCAGAGAAAAGAACCAAAACAAACTGTATTGAACTTGCACAAGGAGTAAACAAAAGACGTTATCGATACCTTTACCAACCTTGCACTTTCGAGACTGAGGCATCGTTCTAAATGCTATCCACCCTCCCGTGAAGGAAACACCAATGGTAGTCTAAGACGTTAATAATTAAGGTTTGTTTTTTAATTTCCACTAGAAAAAAGTGATTTTTTTTCCTTTTTCTTTTTTTTGGTTTTTGGTTGTGAATTTAGATTGTATTTCTTCATAATTTTTTCATACTTCAACAAAGATATCACTTTTCATGCAATGTCTAGTCTCAATTTTCCTGTAAGGAAGCTACATCTATTCACCATTGACCAAATTTCAAATGGTTGTAAATAAAAGTAACTAACATTGAGAAACTACTGATATCTACTATAAACTAAACTATATAAAGTAAAAAACCATTGGAGAGTGGAAAAACATAACATCAAGAGTGTGATAAAGTGACTGGAGCCAAGTCTTGAGCACTTGTTCTAGCTAGAGATGTAGGTTTTAGTTCATGTTGAAGATGGCTTTCAAGATGAGCAAGATCGACATCCAAACTAGCAAGATAGGAGTGTTGATATCATTGCACCCACTTGAGTTCATTTAAGGAAGAGATTAATACCATTGTGGTCATCATGTTTCTCTTTCAAGACCCTTCCCAGAAGTATTTTCATTTTCCAATCAAGGGTGATGGAGTTCAAGTACTAGCTTCATCTTCCCTTGGTGTTTATAGGGCCAGGAATCCTGAATACCTCTATTTGGTTTTCTAAATCAAAGCAATATTGTCTGTCATTAGTGGTCAAAGCTTCATGTTGACGATTCTTTTCAAAAAATTTAAGGGAGGTGGCAGGGTGGAAGATAGTTGCGGCTTCTAGGCTTGAGCTTGGGCACACAACTTGCCTTGAGGACCCCTGCTTCTAGCCCTCCAACGACAACACATTTTTTGCTAGGGCATACTACACCAAATAAGAAATAACTAGGCTAGATTCTTACCCACGACATCTAGAGATCCAAGGGATTGATAATGAGGAAACTAGACAAAGGAAAAACTCAGGGAGTTCCAAGTTTCTAGAGCAATTCGTGACAACTATAAAAGGAATCCAAATAAAAAGGAATGGCAAATGAAAAACTCTTAGTAGGGTCTAATAATTGCGAGAGACACCAAAATTCAGCCATCCACACACATCGATTGAGCTCAAAACATAACAAGCTATCATTCACTAGATAAAAACATAACTAGAGAATGAATTGACTAAACTAGAGGAATTTGATATATAAAACATTACCCAATATTGACCATACCTCCAAACCTGAACCAATGATGATGTTTGAGCTGGATGAAGGCTGACACCTTCCACTCTTGCAGCGTTGAGCGCTGAATTTGTTGTTATCATCTGGAAGATATGACCCCTACTTTCTCCAAGCCTATCCATTTACCATTTCTCGTTGGCAAGTGCATGAGCTGAAGACCTTGAATCCATGAATCCAGTTTGCATAGAGTGCAAGTGCATGCTGATTCATGACTAAAGAAAAAATCTAATGCATGAACTTGAGAGAAAGTCCATCGACTACAAACCAACTCTAAATTTTTCACCAGAGGAAAATCTTCCTACTATCAATTTCTTGAGGGAATTTTCCCACTTGTAGCAAGGGAGAAGCCCAAACATAACAGAAAAATCGGAGAGCAAGGTCTCTCTTCTTAGAGTGGTTGAGTATATTGTTGTCTAGCATATGAATGGAGAGTGGTAATCCATGTTCACATGTTTGTTGCATGGGCTGGGTTGGCAACGCCAGCCCTCTCTTAAACGTGATTGTAGATTTTAACCCTGTACATAAATTACCTGCATACGAATTCTAAAAAATAGAAAATAAACAATGGCAAGAGCCTAAAACATAAAACAAATATACACAGAGATTTTCCCTTGGATCCCAAAATAGGGACTATCATATTGATTTTTCATTATATTCCTTTCAATGTTACAATACATATATATACATGCTGAAGCAGCCATAAACCCCAATCCATTAACCCTAGATTAGAACATAACTGTAGTTCCCTTGACTAGATCTACAAAATACCATGGGTAGAAAACCATCATGCCCAAAACCATGTGTGAAAACCATGCACAAAACCATAGGTAGGTTCGCCCACCTAATATAGGGTCCAAATGTTTTTTCCCCAGGGTGCTACCACGGACCCAGTAGAGAGGGGATACCGCCCCCCTCAAACCCCTCAACAGGGGGGGCTGTCGCACCCCCTGTGACCCGTGCCTGACGCATGGGGATAGCCGTGGAAATAATATAACATTTACCCAACATTCTCCCACTTGTTTTTTTCTTTCCACATGGGGCCACTTGAGAGCTTAGTCATTGGTCCAACCTTGTAATGTCCATTTTTTCTCTAAACCAAGAGAACTTCTAAGTGCTCACATACTTTTTCAATGCATTTGCAATATTCTTCAAAGTGTCCACCTTTATCAACAACACCTTTTTTTCCTCAACCATATCCCTTACAAGTGATATTAAACATCAATATGCTTTGTCTTTGAATGATAATCATAGTTCTTTGCCAGGAAAAACTCACTTTGGCTGTCACTGTCTATCCTTATAGCTCATTGTACCAATCCCATACTTGAACACAATCTCTGCAACCAAACTGCTTCCTTGCTTGCATGAGTGTCTGCCATGTATTCTGCCTCTATAGTTGAAAGTTCCACTACATACTATCTCTTGCTCATCCAACTAACTACACCTCCAAATAGGTTAAATACATACCCACTTGTAGATATTCTCTGATCCAAATTTCTAGCCCAATCTACATCTACACATCCATGGATGTTCAAAACTGTGTCCAATCCTAGTCTTCCTTGGTACTACATACCATATTCACTAGTGCCACGCAAATCCTTGAAAACCCATTTCACTGTTGTCCAAGGTTCCTTCCATGGTTTTGACATAAATCTACTCAATACTCCCACTGCATGTGCAATGTCTAGTCTAGTACATACCATTGCATACATTAGGCTACTGATTGCACTTGTGTATGGAACACAAGACTTGTCCTCTTCCTCTTCTTGTGTCTTGGGACACTCTTCAATAGATAACTTCACATCGACATGAATATGAACCTTCACCGGTTTACTATCATTCATATTAAACCTCTGCAATATTGTCTCGACATAGTTCCTCTGGTTTAGCCAAAGCTTCTTTTTTTCCTGATCTCGTTTAATTTCCATGCCCAAAATATAGTTTGCAATGCCAAGATCTTTCATGTCGAATTTGAAGGACAATTGGGTCTTCAATTCCTGGATAATTTCTTTGTTATTTCTAATCAAAAACATATCATCCACATATAAGACCAAATAAATAACACGGTCACTAATTAATTTAAAATACACACATTTTGGTGCGTCTGCCGGGAGTCTGAAGATTATTCATTCCCGAAAACAAGAGACTGAACTTCTGAAGGTAGCAGGAGATCATAAGACTTTTTGAGGCTACATTCTACCTTGGTGACTCCATGCAATTTCAAAGTTTAAAAGGTGGCTTCGAGAGGGAGATATACATGGATCAATCTTGACCCAGATCCACCTACTCCTATGGACAATCCAAACACGATTTCAAGGAGCAGACAAAGATTTAGTGAAACACCAGGTACTCCATCTTTTTCAAAATCTTTGCTCTCTGAATTTTCAAGAAGTCCTGAGGATAAAGTTGTTGATGATAAGATTCATGAAGTGTTGTTGAGGTCTGAAAAAGAAGAAGAGCTTATTGGAATTATTTTAGATTTACAAAAAAGAGGTATTGATACTTCGTCCTTAGTATCACAAAAAGATAAGGAAGAATTTTGGGAGGTTGTTACTTCATAATTGTTGTTAGAAGAGGAAGATTTAAACAAACTCAAAGAGCTTGATCCTTTCGAAGTTTTACTCAAATCTAAAACAGGTCTACCCCTTCCAAATTGGAGTACATTTGTCAATGGTTTACAAAGTCCAAATATTCCTTTTCGTATCAACACTTTATCCTCTGCCTCTGCTAGTCCTAGTAGTTCTTAGACACTAGGAAATCCACCTCACATCAGTTCTAGTTTCACTTTTCATATAGTACCTGTCATCACTGCTCCTCCATTCATTATGGCCGTACCTGATAGATATGCTGCACTAGCTCTCCCTGCTATTTTACATGACCTTCCTAGCAAATATGCTGCTAGAATTCCAACATGGGGTGGAGATGAAGACATTACAGCAGAAGAACATGTAGATAGATTCAATGATTTTGCTAATAGAGAGGAAGTTGATGACGAGGATGTGAAGCTAAGATTGTTCGTACAAACTTTCATTGGAGAGGTTAGAAAATGGTTTAAGGCTCTTAGAGCTGGAAGCATTCACAATTGGGTAGAGTTTGAAGATAGTTTTCTAAGGAAATGGGGAAACAGAACTAACATTGTCCAAGCTCTTACTGAATACAACAATCTTAGAAGAGCTCCTGATGAAACTGTCGAAAACTTCTCCAAGAGTTTTAATAAAATATACAATTCTATCCCAACCCATTTGAAACCTCCTGGGGCCTTGGCACAATTGAGATATGACGAAGCATTTGATTCTAATTTCTCCTTGTTACTCAGAGAAAGGTATTCTGCTACTCTTGCTGACATGAAAAACGATGCAATTAAAGTGGAAGTAAACATGATTGCTGCTAAGAAATCAAAGATGGAAGAAGCTAAATTGAAAGAAGAAGAGAAACCCTCTACATATACTCCAGAAGATAAGTTTGAAACAATGATGAAGACCATGGAAAAACTGATGGATCGGTTGGCTCTTGGGAATACTTCTGCTCCTCCAACGCAGCAAGAACCTCCGTTTAGGAATCCTCAGTTCAGAAGGCCTCAAAATCAGCAAAGGCCAAGAGAAAATAGAAATCAACAGCCAGATCCTCCAGTAAGACCTCCTTTCCAACAAAATTTGGTAGATGAAGAAGATGAACCTAAAATTCCTGAAGAGTCCATCCATTGTCTTGATGAAGAAGTGTCAGGGATTTTCTTGACTAAGGAAGAACATGATGAGTCCATTATGATCAAACCAGGAGAGGAGCCTTCAGACTTTTTAAAGGGTTATTAGCATGCTATCTTTGAGATGCAAAAACAGTATAATCTCAGGAATAGAAACGTGCCCATTACAGCAAACAAAGCACAGCCCAAGAAGGATGCCTCAAAGGCGGTTGAAGATAAGAAGGACAAATTAAAGGTTGCTGAAGGTAAGAATGATTCTCCACCTGGAAAAAAGGATATTCAAGCTCCATCCCCTTCTAAAGAAATTGACAAGACTGTTTCTATTTTTAACCTTGAGAATGAGATTGCAAAAATCAAGATATCAGTCCCCTTTAATGAAATTCTAAAGGTAGACAAATACAGAAGTAAGATTGTTGAAATGCTCAATTCACAACCAGGAGTAGCTGATATCATAAATGTACAAGAATACAATCCTATTATTTGCTTGGGTCCAAGACTTGAAGATGAACAGAATGAGGAGTTTCCTCCTTTCTACATAAGCATTAGCATTCATGATATGACCTTACATAATGCTATGTTGGATTCAGGGGCATCTCATAATCTTATGCCCAAGGTGATCATGGAAAGACTGGGATTAGAGGTAACTAGGCCATATAAGGATTTGTTTTCCTTTGATTCAAAAAGAGTTCAATGCATTGGTTTGATCAAAGATGTTGTTGTGGGTCTCACACAAATCCCAGCAAAAACAATTGTCATGGACATTGTTGTGGCTGACATCCCACCTAAGTTTGGGATACTCCTTTCAAGATCATGGGCGGCAAAAATCAAAGGCACAATGCAGATGGACCTTACTTATGCTACTATCCCTGTTTTTGGTGAGCAAAGGAGGTTGTATCGGGAGACTAGAATGGCTTATATGGTAAGCAGTAAAGATAAGCTTGAAAACTTTCCTATTTATTCATGTGAAACTGGTCTCGGATCAACCATCGTTTTCAATGAGTCAACTGAAGAAGAATTAGAGGATAATTTTTCAGAAAATCAGTTCCAAGGAGATCAGCAAAAAGATGAGAATGAGACAACAGGTTGGTGGTCATTATATTTTGATGGATCAGCAGGAAGAGAGGGGGCAGGAGCTAGAATTTGGATCACAAGTCCTGATAAAGAAAGTAAGTTTCTCTCCTACAAACTAAATTTTGATTGCACTAACAATATGGCCGAGTATGAATCTCTGATTTTGGGTTTAGAAGCTTTGTTAAAATTGAAAGCTAGGAACATTGATGTTTATGGAGACTGTGAATTGGCAATAAAACAAGTGGAAGGTGCTTACCAAACTAAGGATGTAAGGATGAGAGTGTATAGGAACTTAGTGTTGGAGATGTTGGAAAATTTTCAGGCTCATACTTTTAGTATCAAAACCAGAGACCAAAACTCTATTGCAGACTCTCTTGTTGTCTCTGCCAGCCTTTTTATTATTCCTATAAACTCTTCTGAAAAATATGAGGTGGAGGTTCGCCACAAACTAGTCATACCAGATAATATCATTAATTGGCAGGTCTTTGAGGATGATCAACAGGTGAGGAATTTCATTGAGTTAAAGGAAGAATTTTAGAGCACTCAAATGGATCAGCAAAATATGTTTATAGAATCAAAAGAGAAGTATGAAGTCATACAATTAAAAAACAATTTAATTCCAAAAGGTCTCATTCCCCTTGAGAAATTGTTTGATCAAAACGATGTATTCAAAGCCCCAAAATTACACGCTGATGAGGAAGAGGTGGAAAACTGCAATTTAGGAGATTCAGTGGTACCTAAGATGGTCAAGATTTCGAAATTTCTTTCAGCTGATATGAAGACTAAATATGTTGAGATGATGAAAAGGTTCATTGATGTCTTTGCTTGGAGCTATGCTGACTTGAAACAATATGATTCCTCAATTATACAACATACCATTCCTATTAAGGAGAATGAAAAACCTTTCAAGAAAAAGTTAAGAAGAATTAATCCTCTTCTTATGCCATTGATTGAAAGGGAGGTGAAAAAACTTTTTGATGCTAAGATTATTGTTCCAATCAGATTCTCAAATTGGCTTGCTAATTTGGTCCCAATCAGGAAAAAGAATGGAGAAATCAGGATTTGTATAGACTTCAGAAATCTGAATAAAGCTTCATTAAAAGATAATTATCCTCTTCCCAAGATGGATTTGATTCTGCAAAACATTGTTGGCTCACAAAGGATGTCTATGCTTGATGGTTTCTCAGGATACAATCAGATTCTTGTTCATCCAGATGATCAAGAGAAAACAACCTTCACAACGCCATAGGGAACATTCATGTACGCCAAGATGCCTTTTGGTCTCATAAATGCAGGAGCCACTTTCCATAGGGCATTGGATATTGCTTTTGCTGAAGAAAAGGACAAATCAGTGGTGGTTTATCTTGATGACATCACAATTTTTTCAAAGAGAGAAGAAGATCATTTGAAGCACCTTGAAAGAGTTCTACTGAAATGTACAAGGTTTGGTATTTCTCTTAATCCAACCAAAAGTATTTTTGCTTTAACCTCTGGCAAACTTCTTGGTCATATTATTTCTGAAGAAGGAATTAGGATTGATCCTAATAGAGTTAATGCAATTCAAAGATTAGAGCTACCAAGAAGTAGGAAAGAGATTCAATCCTTCCTTGGAAAAGTTAACTTTGTTAGATGATTCATTCCTAACTTTGCTGAAGTGGTCAAGAGCATAACAAAGATGTTGAAAAAAGGTGTGGATTTCAAGTGGACAACTGAAGCAAAGAAATCATTTGAGGAGATCAAGAAGGCACTCACACAAGCACCAGTACTTATCAGCCCAGATTTTACCAAGGAATTCCTTATTTTTACATTTGCTTCTGAGGATACAATCGCTGGAGTTCTGCTGCAAAAGGGAAGTCAAGGTACTGAACAACCTATTTCTTTCTTTAGCAAGACATTAGCAAATGCTGAATTGAAATATAATATCCTAGAGAAGAAATCCTATGCCTTGGTAAAAGCAATAAAAGATTTCAGAATCTATGTTTTGCATTCTCACATTGTTGCCTACGTTTCAAATGCTGTTATAAAGGATATTCTAACACAGGCTAATCCGGATGGGAAAAGGGGCAAGTGGATAGCAAAACTGTTAGATTATGACATTGAGATTAAACCCACGAAGTTGGTAAAGGGTCAAGGCTTAGCCAAGCTGCTGACATAATCAAATTTGGACTGTCTTGATATTAACTTAAGTATAGAGATCTCAGAAATTTCTGAAAATGAAGAGGAATTGGTCCAAATAAATGAAATTTTCTTGCTTTTAGAATGGTACAAGGATGTAGCATTTGTTTTGCAGCATAATAAAGCCCTTGACTATCTTTCAAAATCCAAAGCTCAGTTTGTCAAGCTAAAACCTTTAAGATATTTTGTATATGACCAAAATCTATTTTGGAAAGATGCAGGAGGGATATTGTTAAATTGTCTCATTGAAGAAGAAGCTGATAAAGTAATTGATGAATTCCATAAAGGGGATTGTGGCGGACATCATTATTGGAAAGCTACTGCAAATAAGATCTTGAGGGCTGGCTATTTCTGGCCAACTATGTTCAAAGATATCTATAAAAAGATAGCTACATGTCATGAATGTCAAGTGTTTGAAGGAAAGAGGAAGCTTGTGCCACTGCCTTTGGTTCCTATATATGTTGAGGCGCCCTTCCAGCAATGGGGATTAGATTTTATAGGGGAAATCCATCCTCCTTCATCAGGTCAGCATCGTTGGATTCTCATAGCCACTGATTACTTTATGAAATGGATAGAAGCGGTTCCAACAAGGCAAGCAAATGATTCAGTGATTATCTCTTTCTTAGAAAATAATATATTATCAAGATTTGGTTGTCCAATGAAGATTATAACTGACAATGCTCAAGATTTTAAGTCCAAAAAGATTATTAATTTTTTCCATTAGTATCACATTTCTCTTGGGCATTCCACTGCTTATTATCCACAAGGAAACGGCCTTGCTGAATCATCAAACAAAAGCCTTGTGAGGATCATCAAGAAGCTGCTGCTGGAAAATAAAAAAGCTTGGCATTTGAAATCGAAATATGCTTTGTGGGCTGACCAGATTTGTACAAAGAGAGCCATCAGAACATTTCCATATGAGTTAGTATACGGTGCTGAAGCCATATTTCCAACATCCCTTGGAGTGCCTGTGATGAAGCTGATTCAAGGATTAGAGAAGGAACCAAATGCTGTACAAAGAAGAATCAATCAGCTGATAGCCTTGCAGGAGAAAAGAGATGAGCTGTTTGACAGTCATCAACAAAGTCAGAACAGAATCAAGAGAACATTTGATAAAAAGATCAAAGAAGTTACCTTTCAGATCCAGGATAGAGTGTTGAAATGGGAAGCTAGAATTGAAGAAAAAGGTAAGCATGGTAAATTTGAAAATTTGTGGAAGGGGCCATATCAAATTCCTGCTTTTCATGGAAATAACACTTACATTCTGCAAGAGATTGATGGAAAACCATATGCTGGAGGACCTGTCAATGGTAGGTTCCTAAAGCATTATTATTGATCAAAATTCTGCCTGTTTCTCACAACATTGTATATACCCGTTTTATCAGTTTTTCTTTTGTTACAAATAATGACAAGCTGAACAGAAAGCTTAAGCCTGAGGTGAAGGCCCAAGAAGCTGGAAAAAGATGCTCGTCAAGCAAATCTATGATTATCATGAAATGGATAAAACACTGGATCTACGAGTTCTTAGTGTACTACAGGAGCACACTATCCCAAGTGGAGCCACTATTATCACT
The DNA here is from genome assembly GCA_000404065.3 of Pinus taeda. Lineage (NCBI taxonomy): Eukaryota > Viridiplantae > Streptophyta > Pinopsida > Pinales > Pinaceae > Pinus > Pinus taeda. The sequence goes on along the minus strand of APFE030837771.1, from coordinate 53,996 downwards.
TAAGAATTCTAATACCAAAATGTCTCATATTAGTTTATGGTAAAAGTCAGTGCTAGTCTAAGTTTGATGTTTGTTTGCCTTAGAGTCTGAGTCTTAGGAGTCTTAGAGTCAAATATACATTCTCATTCATCACTGGACATTCTCATTCATCCCCGGTCTCATAGCCATGTGTCAGTTTTGTTTAAAAAGTTACTATGTGCCACAAAGCGCTTTAGGTGATCTCATAGCACATGTAACCATTTTGAAGTGTTTTCACAGCGCAACAGTTTTAGGTGATTTCGCAGTGCATAATTCAAAATTTAAATTGATTGCGCTACGAAATCGGGGATTCGTGCATTTCGCAGCGAATCTTTCCTAAATGTCAAATATGTCAAGTTAAGCTATAGTTGCATCATTCATTGTCAGTTTATGCACTCCCCATATCATATCCAACTGCTTATCTCCATCATTGCATCCTCTAGGTACATTGATACACATAGATTGAAAGTTCCAAGAAAATCTAGATATGTACAGTCTTAATGATGATTATATTCGTTGCATGAGAAATAAGTATGCAAGATTTCAATTTAGAAACATTGTTATCAAGCGAGGCAGTCATTCAAGCAAGGCAGAGATTGGACTTTGAGCAGCGCTAGCATTTCCAACCTCCATTACACTAAACATTCATGGAGGGATCAACAGAAAGGAAAGATCACAGATCAGGCAAATGTTTGAGAAACGAGCTTGAAGGTTTAGACATAACCTTGAAGAACAAAGAAGTCGAGCGTGCATTCAAACAAGCCGGATGTTTGAATTTTTGCAAGAAACTCCAGGGAGGTCATGAACAAGTTACCAAGGAGTTTGCCCTGAATTTCACAGGACTAAACTCAAAGGTTGGTATGATGGAATTGCAGGTCTCACCAGACATGATTTCCACAGTTACAGAGATTCCAAGGGGCCAAGAAAGTTGGTTTAAGAATTTTAAATTTGATATGAATCCATGCAAAAAGTTTCTAAAGCAAGAATTCATTGATTTGGACTTAAACAAGTCTGTTCCTAGAAGTTATGAGAAAGAGTCATATGCCAATCTGCTTACTTGTATACAGAAGTACCTAACCTGTGAAGGAAGATACAATAAAGTATATTCATACCATTTTAAACTTCTGTTGCATTTCATAGGAAAGGCATCTATTGATCTACCATTTTACTTATTCCGAAGCTTAAGTAAAATGTGTGATAAGGTACAGCTAAAGAAAGAAGCTTGTGAGACTTCATTGTTCCATCATGTCTTGGTTAAATTGATAGTTCTGCATGAGCTCCAGAGGGTAGGTAGGGACTGGCACACATTTCTATTCATGTCTGGTTTAAAGAATGAGACTGGTCTCAGCCCTCAAGCTGCAAAAGATCTTCCAACAACAACTGGTCATTAGACAGAGACAAGATCTAAGAGGTTTTCAAAATTGAAAGTAAGGAAACAAGTAAGAGAGTCCATCAAGCCAATGACTATTCAGGATACACCCTAATAATCTCTTACAGAGAAAACTCAGGTTAAAGAAAGAGCACATGAATCAAGCACATGTGAAGGAGTTCAAAGAAGAAGGACTAGGAGCCATGTAGCTAAGGATAAGGGTAAGTCAGTGACTATTGAAGAAACCCCTGTTTCAAAAGGAGACTTAAATGACTTATTGCAAGCCATTGACATTGAAGAATGTCCACTAGTGCAAGCAGATTTGATAGAGTCAGGGAAAGACAAAGCTAAGAGAGTCAAAGCCTCAAAGAAATTAAAGTTTGATGATCAAGTTGATCAATTTGTATTCCAGCCCAGGAGACCCATAACGAGGAAGTTTAAACAAATACAAGAGGTACCGCCAAATGCAGATGAAGCAGGGGAAGTGACACAACCTCATGAAAGAAAGGATAAAGGCAAAACAATTTCCATTCAAGAAGAAGATAATATGGAAAACTTGAAAAAGAGATTGGAATTGGCTAACTTTGAAATTTCTAGACTAAAAAAAGCTGCCAGGAAATTTGCAATTAAGGAGGCTTATTTTAATCGAATGCAAGCTTGGTGGGAGGACCAAACATTTCAAATTCCTGAGGTGGTTGATTTTAGTGTTCAATTCCGTGGCTGGACTGTGCCTGCAATAAAGGAAGCTCAATTTATCTGAAAGGTCAATACAAACCTCAAATCTGGGATCAAGGTCATGAAGAAACAAATTGAAGACTTAAAGATACAGTTAGCCCCGCTGAAAGAATCTCCTTAAAGCAATCTCAAGTAAAGCTTTGTTTCAAATTTTGATGGTTTTGCTCGGTATAATCTTTTTGAAGAATCATACATTTCTATTCAGTTTTGAAAGGCCTTGAAGCAATTGAAAGAACATTTAAGTGGCAAAAGGCTCAAAACAAAAAATTTTGGTTGAGCTAGTCAGAGAAAACTGTGTTTTGTGGAATAACACAGCAGTTTCGTAGCGCGCTACGAAACTGCTGAAGGTGATGACTAACGCTCGGTAGTTTCGTAGCGCGCTACGAAACTACTGAAGCTACATAATCTAATCTTAGTCAACAGATTTTGAAATATAAGCAGAGATTTTGAAAAGGGAGTGTCTTCAAGGGATCATCTCAAGCTATCAACTTTCAACAAGGCCAAGACAGGTGGAAGAAACATGTATTCAAATTCAACTCTAAACTTTTTGTCATAAAGTGAGCACATTTACTACAGTCCAAGATATGTCAGATAGTTTGGAAAACGTTTTTGCCTTTACACATAAAAGAGGTTGACAGCACATCAAGGACGTGGCAATCTGATATATATATTGGATAATCAATGATGAAAAGCATGGTTCTTTGGATTCGAACATTTTTGAGGCAAACCTAAGGCCGATAAACAGGGGTAGTTTCCTATGTTTCAGGAGAAATGGAGAAGATGTGACATTGAAGACTAGTATGGAGTTTTAAACATCCACTATAGCCAAACTAAAAAGGGACCACATGTCAAAGAACGAGGATGATTGTAATTAAGGCTATTATTAGCATAATATGGAGTTGGACTCCTATTTGATTTAGATTTCTAGAAAGTCTAGTTGCAGTTTATTACATTTAATAGGAAGTTAAAAGTTGAATAGGTGTCATTAGAAGTAGAATTCGAGTTCCCCTCATGCTTGAGGAGGAATCTCAGCTAGATAGAATAGCTCTATATATAGGAGAAAGAGCAATGTAATTTGGGTTGGAAATTTATGTAAAAAAGCTCTGATATTTGGCCTATGTAAAGACTCTATTTTTCTGGTAATACAGTACTAGCTTATGCTTCTCAAGAATCATATACATTTCAATGTATGAGTTTCTTTTGTTGTCTTTTCACGATTATCTACAGTGTTATGAGTATTTGATTACTTAGAAATCACTTGCAGTGTTCTAATTTCCTTCATATACTCGTTGACTGTCTCCTTTGTGTTTAGTGTGCTCTACCTATTTTGAAATCTGAATGCCTTGACTTTTATGCAAAGCCAATCCTACTGTTAATACTAGATCACATATGACTCCATAAGCCCAAAGGATACTTGTTAGTTTTATTTCCACCATTTCATTTCTATTTGTTTCACAAAGAGTTAGCCATCTTGATCATAATAAAAAACCTTTAATACCTTGAGAGAGCCCTCTCAGGCTAAGGAAGCTAACCTTAGCTAAAAGATTGGTTTGAAACAGTTACTTGAAGTCTTCCTGGTCTGCAGCCTTCGAGGGCCTGATTTTGAGATAACAGTTCCCTCCCATCAAAATTTAACACGTGGAAACCATTTTTTCGTTGTCGTTAATCCCTTTGTCCAGTACAGGGTTCTTCGAGTATGTAAAGCGAAGGGAGCTTTTATTTACCCATTAATTACCATGTACTGGATTGGCGCCAATTTCCTACACTAGCTTGGTTCTCCATCCATTTCCTCTTAAGCCTCTTCTTTTCTCTTGCATTAATTTTTTTCTCATCAATATTAGTAGCAAATGATTGTAGAAATTTTGAACTCCTAGAAACAAGGGAATGATATTCAGAGACATCACCATCTTCACTATCAGATTTCTGAGGTTGAATAATAAATTAAAAAATCCTACGACATAAATACAAAGATGGAAATGAAGGATGCATCTCCACTAATCAGGAAATGACCCCATAAGATTTTTAGGTCTAATTGATTGGATTCAAGTTAATCATCGTCTGAGGTGCATCCACTTTGAATTAAGAATTTATCATGACTTCTCTGAAGCTCACCAGTCTCTGACAGGGTCAGAATTGATGTTGACATGTTAATTTCTAGTTGTGAACCCTTTGCGAAGGTTTGTTAACAGAAAAAATTGAAAATTTTCAAAACAGTAGTCCTTAAATTTTTAAATAAAAAAATAAATCCCATATCAAAAGGAAAATAATTAATAGTTTATGAGAAATCTCAGCCAAAAATAGGTGCATCTAGCAAAGGAGATTTTTCTTACACAACCCCATCCACTTCTAGTAAATTGCTGACAATAATTGCAAATCTGCATTGAGTTGATAGAAAGTACTGGGTATAAGGAAACTCATCTACAATCACATCCACCCATCTATTGTTTGTTCCTAGAGACAATGCTTCAACATATTTTCATTTAGAAGTGTGGGGGATGAGTCTTGATGGGGTTATACCTAGCTTCTCTGTTAAATGGTTTCTTACAAAGGATCTTGTCTGATATCCTATAGGAGTGTCACTTGTTATCAAACTATCTATTCCTTTAATTTTTGGTGATAATTTTTGTACAATGAGGATTGAAGTTAGGCTTGCCGTATATCTTGAATTCATGATCAAAACCACAAACAACCACACAATAAGCATAACTAGTCCAAGGGTGCTCACAGTGTTTTCTCCTTTGTTAAGCCCCAAATTTTATGCATCGGATTAGATGGAAGCATGGTTTCATACAATTGGAACTTCTTAACAAACTAAATAGACGTCCCACACTACCTATGAAATCCATTATGTAGGAACAAAAAAATGTCCACATATTCAAACATTTTAAGTGGTTCAAATCTTTGGAATCCTAGAAACAAACATCGAACATAGCTTATACATTTTGCAACAAATACAACTAGGGAGATTGTGATAAAATAATGAATAGGAAAAGATACATTACTCACTACGAGAAAAGAACAATATTGAGAAGATGAACCTGCACAAAATAAAACACAAAGTTGTAAGATGTTTTATTTTGTTAGAAATCATAAGTTGGAGGATCTTTAGTGAATTCTCCAACAAAACCTAATCCACAAACAAGCTCAAAGTAGTAACCATTCAGGCCTTGAGCCCCAAGAAGCTTTAATGGAAAGAGGATGTTAGCTCTCATCTCATTTATGAGGCAACAACCTCTTTGATGAGCCAAAGGAGGGAAGGAGTGTTCAAAATTCCTATAATCCAAGTGCATTGAGAGCCAAAAAAAGTTATGAATTGTTATATTACCAGAATTGCTCCAAAGCAATTTAGCGTACCATTTTGAGGAGAATTCCACCATTGTAGAGAGTTTTCTATGCTTCTTTGAGAGAGTAAGAACTTACAAAAGAGATTGACAATGGGACATCCTTGTTGAGAGCTATTGAGTACCATTTCTCAAACAAATCTCTTCAAGTGTCTTTGATACTTTATTTGCATCTCTTCCATCACTAGCAACCAATAAAGATTATCCTTTTCCTACTGCTCTATAAATTTGTTTTGCTTCACAAGCTTGTTTTATGTTATTTAGTCTAGTTTTAGTTTAGTCTTGTTTATTCATTGTTTCCATTCCATTCAATGTTTTGTTAGTCCATGTTTGATTACTGACACCACTTATTTTTTTTTGTACTCATAGGAAGCAACCAACTACAAGGAAGGTGTTTTTGGGACTCATAGGAAACCAAGCACACCATAAATCAATGTTTCAAATTTGGTTTTGTTTCGAGTCATATGATTTTAGCATCCATTATCAATACACCATTGAATTCTTTTGCTTTAGGATTCTGGATCAAACCCACATTCCTCAAACTTAAAATCTTCCTACTTCCTTTTCCAAATTCTTGGTTTTTCCCTCATATGATGGACAATAACCTTCCTGGTTTCCCTTGAAGGAACTGTCAAATTTCTTTTACATTTTTTGGCTATGTTTCCAAAATTATTGCATTTGTAACATTCATTTTCATAACTAAGAGCACCAACGCTGTTATGACCTTTTTTTTTACCATAACTTCCTTCATAGTAGTTCTTATGATTTTCATATCTATTTCTTATATTTCTACACCTTACACATGTCTACAATGGATATCTTTATGCCAAAAATATTGCAATAATAACACACTCAAAGAAACAAAATTTGGTACTTGTGTGTAGGTGGTCTTTTTAATGGTGTCATCCTTCTTAAGCCATGATATTCTTGTTGAATATTCTTCATTGCTAGTTTTTTTGTAAATTCTTCTTTAGCGACTTGTAATCTTTCTTCTTGATAGGACCCTTGAGTGCATCAACATAGCTTCCTTGCTTTGGTTCATTTCTTGTCATCATAGAGCTTGAATTGTGATCAATATTATTTTGTTTATCTCCTAGTCCAAACCTATCATTGAATGGTTTCTAGTTTTTGATGATTTCATCTATTATTATGGTACTATTGTCAAAGTTTTGTTGGATATCATTCTTCCACAGTTCCTTCCTCAAGGAGACTATTTTAGCGTCTACATTCACAATTATTCTTTCTTTTTCTTCCAACTGTCTCTTGAGTGTTTATTCAATCACTCTGGCTTCTTCTAATTGTACTTTCATGTTTTTGATAGTTTGCTTGGTCTCTTTAAAGTTCATATTGGGACTTTGTAAACATTCTTTTAGTTTCTTTACCTCTTCCTTGAGTATGAGATTTTTTTCCTTGTTTTTCTAAGATCACTTAAGGCACTAATCAATTCTACCTCAAGATCCACTTCTCCTTCTCCTTCTTAATTATTTCCTTCATAGTTTTTAGGAGTTTCATTATGAGTATCTAATGCAATGAAAAACACTCCGTCAGAATCATGGTCATTATCATCATGTTCATTAGGTGAGATATTTCATTCTCTTGAATATAGTATTTTCTTGAATATATTTCCCTTTTTCTTTTATTTATTTTCTTTCTTATAACGTTCTTCTTCATCACTATCTCACCCGTTTACAAAAGGACATTTAGAAGCATAGTAACCAATTCTACTACATTCAAAACATTTTAAAGGAATCTTAACTTTATATTTTCCAATTCCTCTTTTCAACTTTCTCACAAATTGGCTTCTTCATCATATGAATCATCACAACACCTAGAGCTTGTTTTTTACTTTTATTTGTTCTTCCTTGTCTTCTTGGAGACCTTGAAAGCTACTTCTATTTTAGATGGATTTTCCTATTCTGTCCTCATTTCATATGCGATAAGAATTCCATGTAGTTCATCCAAATTCAATGTAGCTATATCTTGTCTTTCTTTTAAATATGAGATTTTAGAATCAAAGCTCATTAGGAGAGATCTTAGTATATTTTGAACGATGACTATATCTACAATCTTCCTTCTTAGTCCTCTCATAATATTCATGATCTCATCAACTCGAAGAAAGTAAGTTCCAATGTCTTCATCTTTCGTCATCTATAGATGTTCAAATTGTCTTCTATAAGTTTGAAGCTTGGCCCCTCTGAAGATGCATAACCCTGAAAATTTATGATCCTTTCAATCCACCTAGAATGAAATACATAACTTTTGAATTAATTTCATAAAGTATTCTTTCAATCAGGTCTATTAGAGCAGAGCATGGTACACTATATCCATTTAGAACAACTTTCCAAACATCAACTCCTTGTGCTTGTAATAACAATCTCATCCTTATGCTCCACAAGGAATATTTTTTTCCATCAACAATGGTAGACCATGTTTGGTGTATTCTGCTTGATTTTCCATGAGTCTTACTGAGATATACCTTCTACTGATCAAACTCTTCATGAAGGAACCCACTCTGATACCAATTGTTGGAATATTCAATTATAGTGGAAGCCCAAAGCAGTAGAAAACTAAATAATTATTTTAGTAATATATATAAAGAATACCTTCAAATTTATCACCACCAACTGAAAGGAAGCCCCAACTCCCTGGTTTATTAGAACCAACTGAAAGGAAGCACCAAATTCTTGATTTATCAACGCCAACTAAAAGGAAGAACCAGCTCCCTGGTTTATCAACACCAACTACTTAATTTATTAGCACCAAAGCTTGTGTAAGAGTCAATATTAGTCAAAGAAAGTCTGCCCTCCTGATAACTACTCCTTTATCCTTCACATAGGAACCCAATTCCCCAAACACGGCCTTCTTAGCAACAAAACTTCCCTCAAGAAATGATCCTTAAAATCAACCTCATTAGGAGAACTTGACCTCAATAGGCCCCAAACTAGGACAACCTTCAAAAAGTGTGCCAAAAATCCTTCCCCACAAAGTCTCTCCAAATCAACTCCTCTTCACTTCTAGCTCATGAGGTATGAACCTTAGAATTTCTTCTTTTCTTTGCTTATTTGAATAGGTCCAAATTTTCTTGAGTGAATGACTTGAAATGCTCATTATTGACCTATTTATAGTGCATTCAAGGTCTAGACTGATTTTATTTGTCCACTAGATGGGTTGACTTGTCTATTGGTTGGACTGACTTGTGCAATTAACAATTCAAAAAATCAATTCAATTTTTCCACTAGATGGGTTGACTTGTCTATTGGTTGGACTGGCTTGTGCAACTGACAAAATGTATAGTGAATATTCAAAAAATCAATTCTCCTCAACCTTGAGGAGTTAGAGGGAGTGTCATATACTGTTGGAAAGGTCTTGTAATAATATTTCAAACCAATATATGTTATGCTTCCACTTGAGCTAGTTAAATGGATTAAAAATGGATTAAAAAATAGGGTATTCAAATTGGGCATCGCGAATCCAAAAATCATTTCTCCTCAAGCATGAAGTGTTAGAGGGTGTGTTATGTATTGTTGAAAAGGTCTTAGAATAAACTTTTCAACCATATATGTTATATTTCTATTTGAGCTGGGTAAAAGGAGTAAAAATTAATTTAAAGACAGGGTATCCAAATAGGGCATACAAAAATCTAAAAACAATATTTCCAAATGTGCTATTTGAATATGTAGCTTTCTCTTTCTTTTGGACATCCTTTGACATCAATGCCAACTTCTTTCAACAAAATTTAGGAGACTTAACAAGCCAACATTGGAAAATATGTTGTGTTGTGGTTTCTTTTGAATCACAATAATGGATAGTAGCTAGTGATAATTCTCTTCAACATAATTAACTATTTAAAAAATTAATTTATATTCTAATAATAATTATTTAAAAAACAGAATGAATAATAATAATAATATATTTCGCTCAAGGGGATTAGAATAGATGGTGATGGGGTGCCCTGTTAAGTCCCTAGGTGGGCAAAAAACCAGCCATATTAAGAATTGGTGTAGCCCAAACTAAATGCATCCCACATTATTTGTAAGCCACAAGTCAAGCATGATATAATTTCTAGAAAGCTAAAACTGCTTAACAAACAAAAAAAATATTTCCTAATCTACACCGGAGCCAGTTTAAATTGCAACGCTCCCGGACAGTCGTGTGATCCACTGCATTATCATTCGCTCTTCCTGTCATAGAATAAACTGTAGTTTGCAAGGGAAGCTACCGGGATCGTATGGATTTTTGGGTTTATAAACTTATGTGGTGGTCACCAAAAAATTTGCTTAAAAATATATATCTAAATCAACATAAAGAGATAATCCAATAGATATATATTCTCTACTTTTTAATGTGGATGATGCTAAACATAAATAAATTATTCCAATATCATCCATATATATATTATATAAAACAAGCGAAAATAAAATATTCTTTATAGTTAAAATTATTTAGCTTAATCATTTTATTAGTGTGTTGCTCAAAACCAACATAGATCCATTTTAACACTAAATTTCTTAAATGAATAAAAATTCTCTAGTTGAAAATATTTCCTAAGTTTTATACTAAAAAATAAGTTTGCATCTAGATATATTTCTTATAGTCAAATCATTTTATTAGTGTGTTGCTCAAGGAATAGATCCATTTTCACTCCAAATCTCCTAAAGGAATACAAATTCTCTAGTTGAAAATCTTTTTTTACGTTTTATACTAAAAAATAAGTTTCCATCTAGATTTGATCCCTTTGTGCCCTTGGTAGATCCAAAGTTATGATGGATCCATGTTGATTATAATAATAATAATAAAGAAAATTATCACTAAGTTATTTTTTATGATTTTTTAATATTAGTAATATGAAATGTCTTAGGTAAGATTAGATACCTATCAATGTTTACTTGTCATTTAATTTAAATTATTGGGCAAGTTTTATTTAAAATGGATTACTTTATATAATATTATAGGCATTGATCAATTCCCAAAATAACAAGGGATGAAAGAGTTTATCACTTTTGAGATATTAAGAAGGTTGAAGATTCACATTCAATTTAGTTTTTAAAACATTTGTTGCACTATTTACGTTCTTTTAAGTCAATAAAACTGCGATTATCTTGCAATTTTCTTTTAATGCATTTTGAATAATAAAAATAAACTTTATGTTCCCTAATAAATCCTACTTGTCGAGAATTCTTAAAATAATCTTTACCTTCTTAGTAAAATCAACTCTCTGTATTATTAATATATAAATATTAATCTTAAAATATATATTATTTAAGAATTATATATATAATATTATTATTTTTTAAAATAACTCCCCCCACAAATTAAAAATATTTATAATTAATATTCTAAATATAATATATATTTAATTTATTTAAATATTAAAAAGGCTGGCGTGTTTTTGATATATGAAACTAAACATTTTTAAAATTTAATGATGTAATAAGATATTTATAGATTACCTTTCAATCTCATTAGTAATTTAAAAAACTACAAATCTCTTAAAGAATACCTAACCCAAAGAATAAAAATTTATTTAAAATTCAATTAATCATTAGATAGTGATAATAAATAACTCTATTTGGAGCAGAAATATGATTATTTTAATAATTTTAAGTGGAAAATTTCTAAGTAAGAAGTCAATTCTGAATTAATAAAAAAAATAGTATTTGATAATTATTAAATTAATAATTGTTTCAAAAAGTGTAAGACGATATCGATAGTTGTTTAAAGTGGAAAAAGTTATATTTTGGTTTTTAAATTTAAGTTGTTTTTTAAGGTAGTTTTTTAAAATTGAAGAAATTATATTTTAGTTTGATATTTTGATTTTAAAATTTAAGTTTATTTTTGGTATTTTTCTAATGTGTATTATTGTATATATATATATATGATATATATAAATAATTAATTAATTGAGGGATTAATATATAAGGAAGCTCATCACATAATTCAAGATAAATAGAAGCTATAATTAATACACTTTATCTATATTATATATTCAATAAATATGTTAACATTATTATATAATTAATATGAATGTTTCATATTATTTTTAATATTAGTTATACATTTATACAAATTGAAAATTTTTCAAAATTTAGAAACATGAATATCCTAAATTGAGTTAAGTGGAGATTCCAATATGAGTATGGGAAAAACATCTATTAATGTATAATGAATGTCTCACTTTAAAAAAATACTTATCTAATTGTGTATTACTAAAAATGTTATGTGTAAATTTAATGCTTATCATTAATTTTATATAATTCTTATTATAATTTTATAAAAAATAGAAATACCTATATAAAATTAATATTTTAAGATTGGACGGAATTTTAGAAGTTGGACGGAGGGTGCGCAACAAGGGTTTCAAAAAGTTCAAGAGGTTGATTCTAATGGAGGGTTGCAGAGGAGGGAGCTCCACTCCCTCCTACAAGGATGCCGTAGCTAGCAAAGGTAAGTCACCTCCGGAAAAAAATGTTAGAGGATCCGCGGAGGAAGGGAATACGAATAATGAAAAAGAAATAGATGGGACCAAGACCAAGGAAAACAGTGGCACAAAAGAAAAGGAGGAAGAAGACAAAAGTTAGGGAACAAGAGACGAAAAAAAAAGGGACCCTGCAAACCCAAGGTAGAGATCACTCCTAGAGTAGTTTTAAATGATCCTGCTCTGCAGGTGCATAGGGAACACATGGGGACTTACACTATCATCTATAACTTCATGGGACTATGGCCCAGTGAAAAAGCTTTACAGATGTGGATCAAATATCACTAGAAACCCAAAGGGAGCATCAACCTACATCTTGGGTCAAAGGGATTCTTTACAATGGTGTTCACAAACATCGAAGATAAAGACAAAATATTCGAAGGAGGACCCTACTTTTATGCAGCAGTCGACCTCTATATGCAGCGTTGGAAGATGAACTTTGTCCCAGAGTGGGAAACTTTCACTTCGGTGCCAGTCTGGGTAAGGCTTTATTCCCTACCTCTTGATTACTGGCAAACTGAATTGCTAGCTGCTATAGGCAATAAACTAGGTTGTTTTGTCAAAGCTTCTAAAGCCACAAAAAGGGGGAAATATACTTCCTTTGCAAGAATATGTGTGGAAATGGATCTATCAAGAGCTCTCCCGGATGAAGTTATCTTGGAAGTTTATGAGGAATGGGTGCAAATAGTAGACTATGAGAATATCCCATTCAGATGTTGTAGATGTCACGAACATGGACACTTATTCAGAGACTTCCCTCTCGGTAAAGCAGATAACAAGAGCAAGGCTAATATGATGAACGACACAGAAAGCTTTCAAAAAGTGGTAAGTAGGGGAAAAGGCGGTAAAAAAGGGCCAAAGCAACAACATAATGAGGGGCAAAAGGGCAGTCAGAACAAGTTTCAAGTACTGGAAGAGAATGAAGAAATCACAAAAGAAGACCAATCTATGGAAGAAGGTCCTAATGGAAAGAAGAAAGAACAAGACAACAACCAAACACAAGATATTGGTAATCAGAAAGAGACTATGATGAGTGAAGCAGAACTGGAGATGGATCAAGAAATGACCAAGAGTGAAATAGTTTTGGAGCACCATGAGCTACAAGAGATCCTTGAAAAGGAACACCTAGATCTGGAAGGGTTCTTGATGCAGGGAACCACAGGAGGGATAGATTCATTGCCTTAAGAAGAATGCAACAGAATACAACAGTTGTTTCTATGGAAAACTTAGGAGAGGGGGTTCGATAAAGGAAAAACCATTGACAAGCAGGATTAGAGAGGTGTGAAAACAATGAAATCAACTCCAGGTTTAGCTACTAGAAATCTAGGAAAGAAGAGGGGCAAAAAAAAGCATAATGAACTCTTGATGGAGTGTGGAAAGCTAATGATAGATTCGGGTAAGATGAAAGATCTAACCAGCTACTCCTTTACAAATCTTTCATAATGAAGTTAACATCTTGGAATATCAGAGGTCTAGGTAGTAAAAGAAAACAAAGAATGCCTAGTAATAGAATGAATCAAGCAACCCCAGATATAATCTTCATCCAGGAAACGAAATGCTCCATTCAAAATTAAAACAAATCCATAGCAAATGGCTCAGTAGATTCGAGTTTCTAGAAGTTAAAGCAGAAAATACAACGGGGGGCATTCTCACTCTTTGAAACCCCCAAAAAGTTAGCATAATAGACATGAAAGCATCAAGGAATTATTTACCAGTAGTTATTCAACCAGTGGGGTTACGAATACCTTCCTAGTTACAAATGTTTATGGCCCTCAAAGAATAGATGAAAAACTCAGATTTCTAGACTCCCTTGTGGATCTCAGAAACAAATATGCAGGAATACCTTGGGTCATGGGAGGGGATTTTAACATGATCAAATCTCTTTCGGAAAAAAGGAGGCACCAGAGCGCTAAGTAAAGACTCTTTAGCATTCCAAACCTTCATAGATAATATGAAACTAGTTGAATCAGAAACGAACAATGGCCTTTTTACCTGGAACAACAAAAGAGGAGGAGAGGCATAGGTAGCCTCCAAGTTAGATAGATTTATGATCTTAGAGGAGCTTATGCTTATAGATAAAGAAACAACAACAAAATTTCTCCCCTTTGGAGGCTCAGATCATTGGCCGATTCAACTGGAGATCCAGGGTATATATTCTCGCAGGAATAGACCCTTCAGATTTGAGAATATCTGGCTCTCCCACCCAGATTTCATTAGCAATATTGGAAAATGGTGGTCAGAAGATTTGCAAATCCAGGGAACAAAAATGTTTCTCTTTCATAAAATACTAAAGCACATTAAGCTCAGGATCAAAGAATGGAATAAGAACGATTTTGGTAACATTTTTGTGGACAAAAAATAAGTGGAAAACAAAATCCAAGAACTCAACCAGGCACTAATCATGGATGGCTTTGATAAAGTCAAAAGTGATCAAGTTGATAAACACCATCAAGAATGGGAGAATTTGTTCAAACAAGAGGAAATTTTTTTGGAGACAAAAGTCTAAAGTTCAATGGCTCAAAGAAGGAGAGCGTAACACTATATTTTTTCATAGATCCACCATGGCTAATAGAGCACACAACAGAATCTCTTCGATAAAGGATGAGGATGGGGAGCTTCAGATCTCTCATAAGGATGTCGAAGCTGTGTTTGTCCAGCATTTCCGAGGTATCACTTGGGAAAAAAATTCAAACAAAGAGCAATACATCAAGGAAGTTACTAGACACATCCCTAAGCTGGTGTCTAGAGAGGACAATTTTAACCTAAATAGACCAGTAACTGAAGAGGAGGTCAATGAGGTTCTCAAAGACATGCAGAATGGCAAAGCACCAGGCCCGGATGGTTTCAATGTGGACTTTTTTAAAGCCTACTGGAATATTGTCAAGCAGGATATTTTGAATGTAGTGGAGGATTCCAGGAGGAACAGAACTATTCTGAAAGTCCTCAATACCTCCTTCATTTCCTTGATCCCAAAACAGGACACAGCTCAAATTGCTGATAGGTATAGACCCATAGCTTTATGCAATGTGGTATACAAGATAATATCCAAGGTAGTGGCTAATAGACTCAAACCTCTACTTCCTTCTTTAGTTTCAGGGGAACAATCCAGTTATGTGGAAGGCAGACAAATTCTAAATAATATTATTCAAGGCCATGAGGTGGTTCACACGCTAACTAGCAAGAGGCAGGTTGGAATAATCATGCAATTGGACATTGCCAAAGCATATGACAAGGTGAATTGGATTTACGTCAAAAAGGTTCTGACTGCTTTTGGTTTTGATCATAACTGGGTCAGATGTGTTATGGCTTTGGTGACTTCCTCCAGCTTTTCAATTTTGGTGAATGGCTCTCCCTCAAAGATCTTTATTCCTTCTAGACGCCTAAGGCAGGGTGACCTCCTCTCTCCCTTTCTCTTCATCCTTATGATGGAAGGACTTAGTCGGTCCATTAAGCATGCTAAGGTCACGGGCAAGATTATTGGCCTTCAATTAACTGAGAATGGTTAGGCACTGACTCACCAACAATTTGTAGATGATACCATGCTGCAGGGAATCCCCATAGTCAAAGAAGCTTCGACCTACAAACAAATCCTAAATGACTTTGCCATGGCTACAGGTATGGAAGTTAATCTCTCTTAATAAAAAATCTTCTTCTTAAATACTAATATTGCTATACAGAGAAATATCTCAAGAATTCTTGGCTTTCAAAGGGATTCCCTTCCCTCAAAGTATTTGGAAGTTCCTCTCATGGCCAGACCAATGCACAAGAGTATCTGGGAACTGGTGCTCAATAAGATGCAGGACAAAGTCAAAAAATGGACCATCAGATCTCTGAACCTGGCTGGTAGGTTGGTTCTAACAAAGGCTGTTCTATAATCAATCCTTGTTTTCATGTTATCAGCTCTCCCAACTCCCAAACGTGTCTTACAACAATTCAGGAACATCCAAAGAGATTTCCTTTGGGGCAAGGAGGAAACAAGGAAAAAATGGGCCCTTGTTTCTTGGGATAAAATCTGTAAACCCAAGAGCCACGGGGGTCTAGGCTTGGATGACCACGAGATTCTTAGTAAAGTTTTAGGAGCCAAAATTTGGTGGCGATGGGTTCAAGAGCCAAAAGCTCAATGGGAAAGTATCTGGAAAGAAAAATATGCCAGCTCCTGGCACACTAATGATCTCATAAGAATGTCTGGAAATAAAGGGCTCATATATCTGGAATAAATCTTGGGAAAACGTAAGCCTAATACAAAAAAATAGTTTCTGGGAAATCAGAGCAGGAGATCTAGCACTCTTCTAGGAGGAAAAATGGCAACAAGAACCAACACTATTAAAAGAGGACTTTTTGAGCCTCAAGCAAGAAACAAATTCCCAAGGACTAAACAAAATAAAGGATTTCTGGGATCATTCTCATAATTTGGGAAAGTGGAGAAGCTGGAGGAACATTGATTGCAAAGATGACAACCCCATAAAAACAAAAGCAGAGACACTTATGAGAATGTTAAAACAAAGAATGATCTTGGCAACAGAGGGGCAGGACCAGTTAAGATGGGGTAACAATAAAGAAGGCACCTTTAATCTTAAGGAAGCAAGAGGTATTCTCCTTGAGCTAGACTCCCGTGTTTTGGATAAGACCTGGCAACACCTTTGGAGGCACCAAGGGTGGATGAAGATCAAGCTTTTCATGTGGTTGGTACATCACAAGAAAATCCTGACTTGGGACAATATTAGGAAGAGGGGTGTTCTGGGACCTTCTAGATGCCAACTATGTGAAGCTCAAGAGGAGACAATGGAACATATTCTCAATAGCTGTATTTACACCACCTGGTTATGGGATTTCTTCGCTACCATTTTTCAACAGACAGATAGGAACATAGGAAGTATCATTAATACCCTAATCAAGTGGAGAAGAAACTTTTTGGAGCATGAATTGCTTAACTTGGCTTGGGCCTTAACACCAAGCTTCCTTACCTGGAATGTTTGGAAAGAAAGGAACAAAAGAATATTCAAAGATGAAAAGACTATCCCTCATCGCCTGTTTGAACTGATCTTGAAACAACTTAAGGAGACAGTTAGCACCACATCTCGCAATCACCACAAGAATCCCCCCTTAGAGACTAAGTTGAGAACTCTCAAGCAACTGGGAATGCAAGGGATTATCTCCCAAGGCCTGAACAGGAAGGCAATCGCAATGGAAACAGAGAAGGATTTCTGGCATCCTCCCCCGAGAGACTATCTGAAGTACAACATTGATGGGCTTCAAAGGGCAACCCGGGAAGTGCTGGTTGTGAAGGGGTGTTAAGAGATGAAGAAGGAGGCATTATCTTTATCTTTCATTGCCATTTGGGAAGAGGCACCAACAATATGGCTGAATTAATGGCTTTGGAGCAATGCCTAGAGTTTTTGAAGCAGGACCATGGCTCAAATGTCATTATAGAAGCGGACTCAGAGATAACCATAAACTCTGTGAAAAGAATTAGTTGTGGAACTAGGTCGGAGAAAGTCTCAAACCATTGGAGACTAATCCAAGTTTACCAAAGAATTCAAAGTCATCTCATGGGACTTGGAACTGTTAGTTTCAACCATGTTCGATGAAAAGCCAATAAACTAGCGGACATCCTAGCCAACCAAGGTGTAAACAGTTCAGAATGCAAGATTGTGATGAAGTGGCAGGAGATGCCTCAGAGCAGATTAAAAGCTCTCTGCGACGAGCAGGCGATAGAGGATAGAGAATTATTTCGCAACTATGCCAGGGTGACAAGCATGGCATGAATTTGTCTCTTCTTGTTCGACCACTGCCTTTTAGCAGGTACTTTGGAGGGAGGCAAGCAAAGAACGACCTCAAAACACCCAAGTGTAAGTTGATCAGTTTCCACAGGTTTTCGGGCGGTAGCATGGTGGGCTGTAGCACAGTAAGCCATAGTTTCTGGTTCAGGCTCCTAAGAAAGAATGCACGGTAAGGGAGGATTGTTTTTACTGGCAACGATATTATCCCCTCAATCCATTTACTGGAAGAAATACCACGTCCAAGGTGGTTTTCAAGCGATCGCACGACTCCTAGGAAGAAAATGGTTTTGGATATTTGGAAGCAATTCCATTCGGCTTCCAACAAGTGGCAGGGGGGAGGAAATGAATACCGCCCCCACCGCACACTAATGTTCGGTGATCTTAAGCGGTGCGATATTGCTCCTGACCGTTGGATCCCGCCGCCCGATTCTACGGTCAAGATTGACCTTGCTGTTTTGTGGGGCCAGGTCGTTTTTCTCCACTCGTTGTGTCGAGACGTTCTTTCCTGCAACCGTTTGTTTGCGCAGGATACAAGGACGGTGGTGATTGTTGAAGATTTTCCGGGAAGTGGGTGGGTAGGAGTTTCCAAAGTTTCTCTTTTTGTTGGGGGATCATATTGCGCTATATAGTGAGTATCTCGAGGGTTTGGTGACTACTGGTGTAGGGTTGGGGGTCAAGTCTTCGGTAGGTTGCCCTTTTTTCCTGGGTCCATGGAGATGGACGGATTATTGTATATTATGTAACATTATTTTTGGATTAATGAAATAGAAGGACCGTTTCTTGCTTCAGCAAAAACAAAATATTTTAAAATTTATGCATAAATATTTTATTAATTAAATTTATATATAATATTATATTTATTAATAAAATATAACGTATGAAGAAGAGACTTTGAATTTTAATTGTTCCATTAAATTATTTTCTATTGAATTAAATAAAATTTATATAATTTTATCTTTGATATATACTACGAGAAATCAATTACAAATATTTTTTTTCTTTTATTTTATTTTCACTCTCCACATTCTCATATAATAAACCGATCTCATGTTCTCCACTTCACTCTCTCTCAGTATGTTACCACTTAAAAGCTTGACCAGGACTACAGGCACTCAGAGATCAAAACTTGTTGTGCAAAACTGGTTGGCCAATTTTTTTTTTTATTTTTTTTTTTTTTACCAAGAAAACGACTTTTGCTCATGATATATATACTATAATTAGGTTTTTGATATTCTTTTTGATTAATATATTATGTTTGTTTTCTAATATTAATTTTTATTTTTATTATTTTTTTAAAATAATAATTTTATATATCTAATTGTAAGAGATTGATATTTTTTTTATGTGATTTAAATTTGTAATTCTTTGACTTGATATATATATATAACTATATATATATTACGTTAATTTAAATTGAGTTGATATTATTAAATGTTTTATTATATATATAAAAAAGTCAAAACACTGAAATTATTCTAAATCATCACTTGCACCCATGTAAGCCAATTTACATTTGAAAACCCAAACACATATTTTGTATTTTGAATGGTAAAATTTTGGTGAGAGTTTATATATATATATATATGAGAAGAATCTTGATAAATTAAAGTAGTAAGAAGCCAAAAACTGAAAAATATTTTAAATCATAACTTGGACCCATGGAAATCAATTCTTATTGGAAAACATAAATACAATATTTATTTATTTGGATCTTGAATGTTACAAAATTTTGGGGAGAGTTTCACTTAGTTTTTCATAGTCTCCATAGTGTCTCGTTTGTCTACATAGTGTCTCGTTTACAGACTTGATTACAATGACTACACCATTAAGAATCCAACAATCCATAAAATATGACACAATATTTCCAAGAATATATCCATCGGATAATGACACTATGACCGAATAATGACACTGTGATATGTTTAATGAACAACTCCATAATTTCAATTCATGTAATCAATGACATTATCATGGAATAAACATCTCAAATATTTCCTAAGGTCGTTGCAACTTCCTTTCCCACTCATGGGGTTCTCCAAATCGGTCTCTTGGTAAATTTTTTTGAAGGTGACAAATGAATAGTGAGTACGTTTGATGGAGAGTACAAAGTGAAACATATATGACCTGTATAAAATCTGATTTCAAAATTTTGGCCAAGGGATGAATAAGAGAGAGATACATGCAAATCCAGACGATAGTTGTAGCTTGAGAATTGGGTGCTTTACTTATGTCTAGGGTTCTCTTGACAATATCATCAATTTCCTCTGCACACTTTTTGTCCTAAAAGGTGAACTGCAGGTAACTGCAAAATTGCCTAACCTTGGCCTTAACAAGATCACGAGGGTGAGCACCATTAGAGGCATTGATAGTAATCATCGATATAGGAACATAGCAGTATCTTATACCAACAAACAAAGCAAAACCAAAAGCATGAGTAAAATAGACTGCCACGGAGGGGCCAATAATATATCCTAATGCAAAGACACAACTGAATGAAAAATAGGGAGGACCTAGGTTTAGCTTTGAATCATAGGTCCAAAAGATGAGTAACTGAGATACTTAAGCCAACAAAACAAATGACAGGTCCATTAATAACTTCTCCTCTTGAACAAAGTCATTCTTCACCAACCACCACCACTTTACCATATCATACCACTTATGTACTATCTTCCTCATGCATAATTATTAGATTAATACTTTACTTCACATAATAATGGAACTCTCCCTCCCTACGAGGCTAACAAGTTGAAAACTCCATGTTCAATACTAATTCAATGCATCGATTTTCCCTTCTGAGTGAATGAGGAATGATGAAATACAAAACCTTCCTTAGCATGATTGGTACACACCCTTTGACATTGATAGTGAAACTTCTAGGCATCGTCTCTAAATCAAGGAACCTATATGTGCCTTCAAAGTCCATGGAACATGCAGAGAGGGGGTCCTAGAGCCTCCTTTTTATGGAGACTCATATACTAGTCGACCATCCCACTCAAGCCTTCCCTTGATTGGGTTGTTCTTTAGAGGTATTTACTCTCAACACATGTTAGATGTGGGATCTTGGGGTATGATTCAAGGTCTTGACAATTCTTGTGTTTATCTGAGCAAGTCGTATATCGTGGGGGAGAGTATTTTTTATTCTCCTTGATATGATAAGGAGGGAATCTCCTATCATAGTGATTTCTTGAGAATTCATTTCCATAGCTTGTTTAATCCCTTGAAAGAGAGTGTAGGATTTAGAAAATTATTGGTTATCTATTATAATCCCCAAGGATATTCTTATTCCAGTTGATTCCTGGGATAAAAGACCAACCCTATAGTTCCTTCCATCCCTGGATTTCCTTTTTCTACCCATAAAAAAATAGGATGCAATTTTTATGACTAGATACCCATTTCTTAAAGTCTTCTCCTATTATTCTGATTTTAGAGTGCTCTTTAGGGGTTATGATCTACATTGGTGAGGAAGATATGTTAAATGAGTTGACCCAATCAGAGAGGGTCTAAATTGGTATCCTCTTTATCTCTTTAGCCTTGAGTATTTCTCATGTGAGAACTATGATCGTGGTTGAAATTTTAATACTATTTGTTTCCTCATTTTGAAATTTGATTTTGTTTCTTGCCATCCATATTTTCCAGCATACCATTTTTACAGTTGTTTCCCAAATCCTTTTCATTTTCTTTTTACCACTAAAAGATTCTAGGTAGGAGCCAAACCATCTTCTTATTATGTTAGATATACTATTAAGCTGCATGATTGTTCTTGCATAGAATGGTGATCTAAAGCCCTATTATGTCCAACAAGCTATTAATCATCCCCATCCTAGAAATGCTAAAATATTTTTAAATATATTTCTTATAAAATAATATACTTAATTTCTCCAAATACATTATATATTCACTTTGGGAAATTATAGTTTTATTGACTTTATTGACTTCTTTTCACATTAATATTAAAATTAAAAAAATCTAATTGTAAACATATTAAAAAGGTGAATTTATAGGCATTAAATTTATTTTTATATTACTTTTTCTTTTTATATGAGAATAGGATGCAATTTTTATGCTGGGATATCCATTCCTTAAAGTCTTCTCTTATTATTTTTATTTTAGAGTGGATGCAATTTTTATGCTGGGATACCCATTTTTTAAATTCTTCTCTTATTATTTTGATTTTAGAGTGCTTTTCTGTGTTGGTAAAGGAGATATGATAAATGAGTTGCCCAATCGAGAGGGTTGAAATTGGTATCCTAATCATTTATCTATTTAGCCTTGAAGATTTCTCAAGTAAGAACTCTGATTTTGGCTATAACTTTAACTTTAATATTATATGTTTCCTCATTTTGAAATATGATTTTGTTTCTTACGATCAAGCTACGTAATTGTTTTGGCATAAAAATAGTGATCCAATCCCTATCACCTCCATCAAATTAATCATCTCCATCTTAAAAATACTAAAATATTTTTAAATATATTTCTTATAAAATAATATACTTAATTTCTCCACATTAAAAATTATAATTTTATTGACTTGAAATTATAATTTTATTAAAAATTTTCACGATAATATTAAAATTTTAAAAATCTAATGATGATGATGATGATGATGATGATGATGATGATGATGGTGGTGGTGGTGGTGGTGGTTAACGTCCATTGAGACCAAGCATTGGTCTATCTGACCTAAAGAAACAAATTATTTATTTTGATTTAAGATTTTATTCCTATGTTCAAAAAGCTTGGAGAAAAGCCTCCCAAATTCACTATAATTTTGACATTGTAAAAAGCTAGAAAAATCAATATTATAACAAAAATTGTGAAACTAAAATCTAATAATTGTAAACCCATTAAAAAAGTGAATTCATAGCCATTAAATTTATTATTATATTTACCTTTTTCTTTTATACGTGATATCTATATAGAACCTATATCACCATCTTTTCGATTTTAAGAATGCAATATATAAATTACATATGCAATCTTTTCGATGATACACTTTATTCGGTCTTAGATTCCGGAATACGGTTTAATATTTTTATTTCTAACACATTATATATTTTGGTGAAATGTTTATAATTAAATATTTTTAATAAGTTTATAAAACGAAAACATTAAAACGCTATTATACTTTGCTGCAAAGTGCCACGGAATATCCCTGCAAAAAGTGTTCTGTAAAGCGCATGATGATTTTTGGACGAAGTGTTTTTACAATTTTAAGGCCATATAATTAGCGTTTCCTGCTATTTAGTGTAATTATTGAATTTTGAAATGTATGACATAACTATTATATTTGAACAATGACTATTTTGTAGAGATTCTTTCTTATTTTAAGTATCTTTAAATTAGAGTAAGAAACAAATAAGACATACATGAATAAATGAATAAAGTGTTTTTAGTAGCCATAAAATATTGTTAATAACTTGAGACTTAGTACTTAACGTTGAAACCAAAATTCTAGAACCATACTTCCAAACAAAAAAACGTTTCTACCAATTACTCCCTCGTCTTTGAGATTGTTTAATTTCTCCTTTATTCACTTTGCTATTGATTTGTTTTTCCTTTGGTTCTCATTATCTTTTTATTTAATTAACATTATTAATATTTTATTCTTATTAGTTCACTTAGATTCTATTTTCAAATTGAAAATAACAAGTTAATAAAGCTTCCATCTTTTCATTTTATTAAGTTAAATTTCTTAGTTTTAGTTCTAAAATAGTTTTACACTTTACCTAATTTTTATTATTTGGTGATATATATAAAAATTTAAATATAAAACTATTAACTAATTAGTTGGTTAATATAATAAGCATTTTAAGATTAATTCCTATTATATCTCATGATATCTTTTTGTAAGGAAAATAAATAAATTTAATATTTAAATTAAATAATTAATTTTAAACAATTTATCCCGTAATTCTTCATACAATTAACAATTATTTTATTACTTATCTGGTTACATATATAGTGAAAATAAATAAATAAATAAACTTAGTAATCATGTTAACAATTAACTAACCTAGATATTATTTATAATAGTCTTATAATAATACAAATTTTTGGGTAGTTTATATAGTTTTAAAATAATAAAGAAGATATTAATTTATTTAAGTTTTAGGATCTGAGTTTAAGTTCATTAAAACAATTTAGTTAAATATAAACAAATTTATTTGTTACAAATAAAAATAATAATGAATTGATTTAACAAACAAACTAATTAATTAATTAATTAACTAATTAATATTGTGTTCAGTGTCTCTGGGTCTAGTCAAATATAGTTGTTGCCCAGTCCTTTGTAGGCATTTCTCAAGTTAAATGTCCCTGTTTTTTTTCGACAGTTGAATGATCGGTCTCTCTATTTAACTTGTTGTCATGATCATTCATCTAGTCCTGACGATGAACCACACTTTTGGATTTTGATGTGATTATCGCGGAAAACCTTCTTAATAAACTTAAAATTGTTGTTATATATATATATATATTAAAGAAAATGAAAAAGTAATGTTTCACTTCCAATATTAATGTTGAGTTTCTTATCTTTAATTTAATATTTTATTTAAAATTATAAAAAACATGGAAAATGAAATTATAAAGGATTGAAATATTATTATTTATAGGAAACTTAAATCCATTACAATTTTATATTTCTTAAACACTTATAAAAAAAATTAAATATATATAGATTTTCTGATTTAAAAACAAAATGCAAAATACCTATTTTTATTAAACATACACACTAGATAAAGTGAAATATAAACCTATTATTTTAGTTAAATATAATTCTTTTGTTAGTCAAACGATTTATTGTTACTTTATATTAATTTTTTAATTAATATCATTTAATTTAATTCCAGTTTATTGATAATGTTTCAATTACGCGTGTTATTATATTTTGTGATTTTTTAAAATAAAAAAACACAATAATCTAGCAGATTGCAGAGAGAGATTAAATTTCATTTATTGATAAAGCAAGAAAAACAAACGCATGCATGGAGTACATTAAGATATTTAATTAAACAAAAACTTATGTTGTATGCAAATTCTACCAACAAATTTAACAATTCTAGATAATTGAGGAACATGGGCCATGTGCAAATCTTACCAACAAATGTGCAAATCGTACCAACACATTCAACATCAGTGCTTAGCAACGAGATAACTTTTATCTATGCTAACTATTATTTAGGCTAACTATTAATGGCATTGTGTCAAACCCATGTAAAAAAGTGTAGCCATAGTTGGTTGGTTACATTGCAGGGACCTAAAACCTTAACATGCAGAACATGTGAGGTGGAATCCAAGAAAAACACAGATTAAATAATGTTTCGAGGAAAAAATTAGGGATTTTGCTAAAATAGTAAAGAATTTCAATTCTGAGAAATTGAAATAGTAGTACATTTCTTCAAATCTACCTGAAATTTTACAAAATACTAAAAAAAATTATTAAAAAAAAATATAAGTAAACTTCCTATGAAATTAACCAAAGCCAACTAGAAAACCTCTATTTCATCACAAACTGAACATAAGACTAAATTCAAAAAACGAAACATTCCACTCGTACTGACAGTCTTCACGATATTCTTGATTTCATAATCACTGACCCTGCCATTAATGGAAATAGAAGACGAAGACTTCTATGAGTATTACCTACTACATTTATAATTAGAATATTCATCTCTTCAGCATTTTGCCCATGCTTTCAAAATTTGAAGTTTAAAAACGTGTATTTTATTTATAATCTGAATGTTATGGCCTTGCTAAAATTGAATTATATTACTATTTAATTGAGATATTTATATGATTAAATGTAAATGAAAACACTCTCGAATGGGATATGGTCGAGTTGAAAGTTGAAACCATACCCAACTCCAAGTGGTCCATAATGTCACTTCAAATATTTGTATAATTTTTTTTTGTAAAACTCCTTTGTAAACCTTACAGAAACCGCCTTAGCTCAAAACATTTTTGTCCCGAAATCTGCCAGTGGCAAGGCTGAGTTCCTTGTAAGTGAATCTATGGGGCCAGTGCCCATTCTTGGATCGTTTCCTTGCAATACAATAATTGCCAGCGAGAAGAAAACCAAAATGTGAGCCCACGCTGATGCCTGCTATGAATCCCCGGCTGAGGTGTGTGGCACTGCAAATCCAACAAACATCTTCTCTTGCAGTCCCGAATCTCAATTCATTGTAAACCAATGTGCAATTCCAAACATTTATTTCCTGTCACAATCCCTTACCAGACTAATTCATTGTAAACCAATGTGCAATTCCAAACATTTATTTCCTGTCACAATCCCTTACCAGACTTATTTGAGGGTTTAGTATGAGAATAAATGCACCACAGCCTTTTTGAGGGTCTAGTATGAGAATAAAGGTTTAGTATGAGAATAAATGCACCACAGCCTTTCTGAAGGCTTCCAGGTTTAGTATGAGAATAAATGCACCACAGCCTTTCTGAAGGCTTCCAGCATGTCAGAGAAGTGCTCATCAAAATTTACGAGCCAAAATAAATTTAAATTTTGATTTTTAGAAGTTAAAAAAAAATAAATTAAAATAATATTATAAAATGCTCAATGAAGGGTTGTCTGTCAGTAGGACATTTGATGTAACACTTTAAACTCTGCAGGAGGTTCTGACAACACTTAAGAAATTGCAATGGGACATAATGGAGGTTGTTCATCCATTCAGTCATAATGACACCATGGATAGAGTTAGCAGTGATGATATGAGGGTTATGTTCACATTCGTTGATAACATAGGTTCTTTTCACATTCACTAACAACATAGGAGAAGTAGCTATGTATTGGTATCCCTGAACATGCATATTTTGAAGGTATCAGAAATTTACAAGAAACAAATGACAAAAGACATAATTAATGATGACTGAGGTAGATTATTCTGAGCCAGTGAATCTTGCCTGCATTGATTTTTCCAATCCCAACCTTCCGCGAGTGCAACACAAGTTCCCAAAGTATTTTAAATCTCAGTTATAATTTTCAACTTTCATTTCCCTGGCCTTTCATTCAGTTCATTGATTTAGGCAAAACCCATTAAAATTATTATGCATGGAATGGTTGATTGATATTTATATAGTCATGTGTAGCACAAGTTCACAAGGTATTTTAACACTCAATTTTAATTTTCAACTTTCATTTCCCCGGCCTTTTATTCAGTTCATTGATTTAAGCGGAACCAATTAAAATTATTATGTATGGAATGTTTGATTGATTTTTATATAGTCATGCTCTGTATATCTATGAAGATTTTTTGGACTAAGTCTTTGAGCAAAGTCGAAGGCTTTTTGCCCTCCCTGAGGAGGAAATGATGAAATTGTTCCAAAATGAGAATCATCAAAGCTATACTCTGTATCAAGTAGAATCTCTTAATCTTTCCATTCAACTCGAAGGTTTGATGTGGATTTCTGTCTCCTTATATTTACTTCTGCTTGTAATTACATCTTGCTTTGCTCCACTGTGAAAAATCAATCCATTAAAGTATTTCACTTCATATTTTTTCATATATTTGTTTTTCGAGGGGATTGGAAGGGGAGTTATGAAGCGTCCATAAAGGCAAGATATTTCACAGTGCCAATCAATGGCCTTCAACATGTATGCAGTTCAACATTTGAAACGTTATTTTTCATACTTGTCCAACTTTTAAAAATAGATTAAAGTGACAATATTGACATTTTTACATCCTAACTATGTGTGGTATCTCCATTTTCTTTAATTTGTAGAATTTTATTCTTTCTTGTCAACTCACCATTAACGCAAGATTGTTCAATTATGAGATTACCTCATTAGACTTACTCATTTACAAATTTTTTTTTTTCATCTTGTAAATAACTACTACCATCTGCTACATCTTTGAGGATGCCTAATATATTCCAGTACTGATCATCCTACCGCTATGAAAACATCTTCCATCCTACCTTTATGAGGACATATTCATGACATTATTTTGATGTTCCACATAGATATCTTGACATAGCATACATTTTCCATGAAGACATTATTATTTTGAAACTCTGTTGTTGGACATGGAAATATTGAGATAGCATAATAAGAACGATAAGGTTCTTTATTTAAGGTTTCTTTTTAGCGAAAATCGTATATAGACAAAGTAGTCTCTTTATTAATTTGAATTCTTATTTTATAGTAATAAATGAATACATTCTCGTTTTATAGTAATAAATGAATAATTTTTCATTTTATTGTAATAAATGAAATAATTTAGTTAAAGATGTAATTTTATCGTGTTTAAAAATAGGTTAAAGTGATAATATTGACATTTTTACATCATAACCACATTTTCTATTGTATTTTCATTTTCTTTCCTAATTTGCAGCATTTTCTTTCTTTCTTGTCAACCAACCATTAAGACAAGATTGTTCAATTTTGACAACCATTTAGACAAGATTGTTCAATTATGAAATTACCCCATTAGATGGTGGTAACTACACTTAGTGATTCAAACGCTTTTTTTTTTAATGTTCTTGTAAATAACTACTACCATCTCTTTTCTATTTTTAGATGATTCTGTGACTGACAACCATAATGCTTACAAAAGCCTAGCATTTCTTCCATTTGAACTTACTGTAATCAAGCTTACTATTAAGCTTAGCATTTGTAAAATCAAACTTCATTTAAAACCCTAAATTTTTTCTCTTATCTTAAAAAACCTATTTCTTTACTAACTCTCTAGTTTTTGAAAACATAGAAAATGCTAAAAAAAAATTGAGAAATAATAAGTGTGCTTCCCATAAAATTATGTAGAGTTTTGAACCGGGGAGAATTGTTAAAATGAAACACTAGGGCTCTATAAATAACCACACAACATATCAAAAACTCCAGGGCTACAACTTAAATTTTTATTTATTTATTTTTCCCTTTTCGGTTGGTCTTCCCAAAAGATATAAAATGCCAATAGCCAGCCATACAACTACTATTGTGTCTCCCGCTTCATTTTCTCCATTTGATATCTAGGAAATAAGTTGTGTGTATGGGTGTCCATGTGGAAATAAGGTTTTAAGTTGATGTTGAATCATAGAAAAATTAAACGACATTGTTAATGAAAAGAAACCATATTATTATAAAAAGACATCAACTAAAAAAAACCACATTATTAGAAAATGATATAAACAAAACTTGAATTCATTATAAGGGCCAAATTTGAAAACCATTCTTAAACAACAACAAAAACGACCAACCAAGCCATACAACAACAACACTGCGGATGTGTATTACATATTACAATATTTCTCTTAAGAGAAAAGTTCAATTCCCTTGGTTGTTCAAGGTATATATTTATTTTTTTGAACCCATGCGGCTTTGGATTGACGGTGAATGGGTGCACCATTGCCTTGCGATAGATCACTGGTTCAAACTTAATTAACACTCCTTGCGATAGGTCACTCATTCAAATCCCCTGTGGGTGCTTATTTACCAAAAAAAGGTACATATTTATTTTTTTGGTTTGCTTTAAATCGTTTCAATTAGAAACAAATGAAACTAAAAAATCTTTTTCCATTGTGCGAATAGATTTATATTTTCAATGATGTAAGTTCAAATATTTTTCAAATTTGATCTCTGCATAGATGTTTTCAAAGATCTTCAAATTTGATAACTGCATAGATGTTTTCAAAGATCTTGGTACCAATGTTTTATAGCATTGCACAGTTCCTATAGCATCATTCTTAAATAAGAGCTCGCCAAAATCAACCCATAAAAAAATAAATTTCAAAATTTAAAAAAAATAAAATAAATTTTAAAAATTCAAAAAAATAATAATTTCTTTCCATTTTTACGCCGTAAGGCGTTTCCCTTTGAAATTAACTCCCCGAATTGCCACCGTGTACTTTTTTGAGCCATTCGATCGGATGTTAGACGATTGGAACATTCTAGACCGTTGGATATAGTTTAAGTTAGTTTCTTATATTCTTTCTGCACAGTTTTTTTGGCTGCTTCAAATCTCGCCCAGCAGGCCACGTCTCTAGGCATCCCGCTGCTTCAAATCTCGCCGAGAAGGCCGCGTCTCTAGGCATCCCACTCTAGGATGGGGATACCACAACCTGTTTGTAATGCTGATCAATTTCTGGCTGATGATGCTGTAGGTGCAAGGAAGAGAAAAGGATCTCCATAATACCGCACAAAACCAATTTCACAGAGCGCAATATAAAATGAATCCCGAGAAATTTACACACAAAACAAATGAGGCTCTAGCCGCGGATCGAGAGATCGCTACAGAATCTGGTCACGCCAAGTACACTCCTATACATTTGGCCATAGCTGTTACCGAGGACGAAGGGGGTATTCTCCATCAACCGATTTCATCTGCTGCTACAGCTGGAAAGGAAACTGTGGAAAGTCCCATCCCACGCCCTGAAGAAACTCCCATCCCAGGCTCTGAAGAAAAATCCAAATGGCTTCGATCCCCATGTCGATCTGAAAAAAATGCTTTGCTTTTAGGGCCGCGATCCCTCATAGGTCAGAATCCATGACAATCTCTAAAAAATTGCTCTGTTTTTAGGGCCGAATAATGGTGGATTGGCAAGCTTTGGTGCCGATGCATCTTCTTTGTATGCCGGATTTTAAAGCTTTGCCGTTAAGGTGCGGATTTTTGTTTATTTCGAGGCGGTTTGCTTTGCCTTGAAAGGATGAATATATTCATAGATTTTGTGAGTTATCTCTTTGAAAGAAGAGGAGTTGAATTTAATCTTTTTGTAATAGTAATGTGCCGGATTTTAAAGCTTTGCTGTTAGGTGCGGATTTTTGTTTATTGCGAGGCAGTTTGCTTTGCCATGAAAGGATGAATATATTCATAGATTTTGTGAATACCATTTTGATAGAAGAGAAGTTGAATTTAATCCTTCTGTAATAGTAATGTGCCGGATTTTAAAGCTTTACTGTTAAGGTGCCGATTTTTGTTTATTTCGAGGCAATTTGCTTTGCCTTAAAAGATGAATATATTTATAGATTTTGTGAGTATCTCTTTGAAAGAAGAAGAGTTGAATTTAATCCTTCTGTAACAGTAATGGAAGAATCGCTACGAAATCAATATTATGAAGGCGCCTGCGTATATTTCTGGCTTCAAGTTGTTCCGTATCGATGCGCATTTCACTATTGCTTGCGGTACTAAATGAATTAATATGCAGATGGCTGGATTGGTGACTTTAATTAAAGAATTGAAAAAGTAATGTTGATCGGGATCTTCTGGGCCGAAGAAACGTGCGAAGGTTTTTTGGATTCTGCACCGGTTCGAGTTTCGGTGTTTAATGCGTGTGGAGAAGAATGTGTGATTCTTTTTGTGGTGGGGATTCTTTTACATGTTCTTACACAGAGTCCTTCGACAGGCCCTGAAGAAACTCCCATCCCAAGATCTTTCCCCCGACAGTATTCCTCCTAACATTGAAATAAGATACTGCATCAACCGTGCTCGGTATTTACAAAAGAGCAAGGGGGACACTCATTTGGGAGTAGATCATCTTATTCTTGGAGTGCTAAAAATCTCCCAGGTTTCAGATTGCTTTACAGAGGCAGGTGTGAGGATAGAGAGAGTGAAATCTGAAGTGGAGAAGCTAGAGGAGAGGGCAAAAAGGTAGACTCTATTTGGTGATACTAATTTTCAGGCCTCGAAAACATATGGCCGCGATTTGGTTGAAGATGCTCGGAAGCTTGATCCTGTCATTGGTAGAGATGAAGAAATTCAGAGAGTAGTTATAATTTTGTCTCGGCAAGAACAATCCTGTGCTCATTGGAGAGCCTGGTGTTGGAAAGACTACTGTGGTGGAAGGGCTGGCACAAAGAATTGTTCGAGGGGATGTACCAAGGTAAGCTCTTTTGCAAGCACACAAATATATATTGTTTGCAAATTTTGGTTTGTATGTAGGTTGCTTCCTCAAATTTGGGGATTTTTGTGGGTCCGCACTGGTACAGTGTGTTGGGCGGGATTATCTTCAGAATGCAAGCTTGGTAGAGCCGCTAATTCATTTTGTTTTTCAAATGGTTTTAAACTGCAATTTGCTAGAAGTGAGATTGATAGCCTTGGATATGGGAGCTATAGTGGTTGGTGCCAAATACAGAGCGAATTCGAAGAGCGACTTAAATCTGTATTGAAAGAGGTAGAAGAAGCTCAAGGAAAACATATTCTCTTTATTGACGAAATACATTTGGTTCTGGGTGCCGGTAAGAGAAAACTATCTTGGTTACCTACGATTCAATTTTTTGATCTAGCAAATATTATATATGTTATTAGCCTTGATTGATTAAAGGTCCTTTTAAGTGATTGGTTTTAAGCTTTGGTTGTGAAGTAATTGTGTCGAATTGAATTTTGTTTTGTTTCTAGGAATGAGGGATCAATGGATGCTGCCAATTTATTTAAATCGATGCTTGCTCTGGGCCAACTTAGGTGCATTGGAGCAACTACTCTAGAAGAGTACCGGAAGTATGTGGAGAAAGATGTTGTGTTTGAGTGACGATTCCAGCAAGGGAGTGCTTAGTCGGGTTGTTAGACATATTAGATGGAATAAGCTTCTTCGGGTATTATTGTATTTTTGGAAGATGTGTCATGATTCAATGCTTCGGTGATGATGAAAACTGTGTATGCTTTAGATTAATCGTTCCAATTACTGAATGCAAAATGTAGAAATGAAGAGACATTTGAGGAGCAAGTTTTCAATCAACTACGGATTCTATATTAGTAATGGATCTCTGATGGTATGTGTTTGTTTGGGTTGTTTTTTCATCTTGTTTTCCCTATTTCCTATTATTTCCTGGGATTTCCCTTTAACCAGTTTTGAAAGTTATGGTGATATGTTTTGTATGTTAGAATGTGAAATATGTATGAATGTTCAATGCCCAAGAATTTTTCAGTGGATACTTTTAGAATTACCTACCAGCTGGGTAGCTTAGAGTTTCTGCACAGAGAGAAGTGAGATGTCAATTCTTTACAACTTGGGCAGTGAATGAGGATTATGTGTAAACTAAAATACAAACTTTTACCTCGACCCATGCCCTCATTGAACTACCATGATGTGAGGTGCAATGCTTGTAGCTTCTAGCTCTCATAGTTTGTCTTCACATTTTCTACCAAAGTTGAACAACTTTGCTCTGTACATCCCTCATCCTTTTCCAAAGTTATTCTACACATTGGTGGGTAACAGGTCTAATTATTAATACCAACTCTCTATAAATGTGAGTACAGCGTATGAGAGGGCCTTATTTCCTTGAATATAATGATTCCTTTAGTATAATAGTTATTATCAATACAATATAAAAATTTACGTACTCACTTTCTATTTTTGGATTTATGTAAGTCCTTGTCCCATACATTTGCACAACAAAGAGAGCTCTATACAAAATTCCCTATCACATTTCCAGTCTACACACTAATTATAAACAAAATCCTCCAATGGTCTATACCAAATATCTTAAAACGTGAGTATAACACTAAGGGTATAATTGGGCCTTCTTTCCTTGAATGTAATGATTCGGACTTTGCAAGGAATTCTTTAGGGTTATTTTATTTTACTTTATCCAAGGATGGATTATTTAACTTAGAAAAGTATTGCAGTTGACCTGAATAGGTCCAACATCACAAGAAAAGTGGCCCTCAAAGGGCGAAATGCAGAGCATGAGTTGTTTTGTTATCATGATCGAGATATACTATCATCAAAATTATCTAGGATTTTAACATGGTCCCAATCCCTTACTCATGTCTTAAGGGAAACTGAAAGTTTGTGGGTGTCTGACATTCTATCATCTTCAATTTTTCAACCACAACCCCATTGGCAGAACTTTTCTGTTTTGACTCCAAATTTTCAATCAGAAGTTTTATGAAGCTCACCTTCTTCAGTTAATCTTGAACCTTGATAGTGCTAAATATCTAGACCATGGTGATTGTATCTGCACATAAATACAAGTCCTAACCCTAGAAAAACAAAATCTTAACCTTCCATCAAAACTGTTGTAACATAAATACAAATTCTGTAAGTTTGACTTCATTTCAATAAGGCAGTTTGACTCGAGTTCAAGAGACAGTTCACTTGAGTTTAAGATAGTGACCGTTAAGGCACGGATTTTTGTTTATTTCGAGGCGGTTTGATTTGCCTTGAAAGGATGAATATATTCATAGATTTTGTGAGTTATCTCTTTGAAAGAAGAGGAGTTGAATTTAATCTTTTTGTAATAGTAATGTGCCGGATTTTGAAGCTTTCCTGTTAGGTGCGGATTTTTGTTTATTGCGAGGCAGTTTGCTTTGCCATGAAAGGATGAATATATTCATAGATTTTGTGAATGCCATTTTGATAGAAGAGAAGTTGAATTTAATCCTTCTGTAATAGTAATGTGCCAAATTTTAAAGCTTTGCTGTTAAGGTGCCGATTTTTGTTTATTTTGAGGCAGTTTGCTTTGCCTTAAAAGATGAATATATTTATAGATTTTGTGAGTATCTCTTTGAAAGAAGAAGAGTTGAATTTAATCCTTCTGTAATAGTAATGGAAGAATCACTACGAAATCAATATTATGAAGGCGCCTGTGTATATTTCTGGCTTCAAGCTGTTCCGTATCGATGCGCATTTCACTATTGCTTGCGGTACTAAATGAATTAATATGCAGATGGCTGGATTGGTGAATTTAATTAAAGAATTGCAAAAGTAATGTCAATCGGGATCTTCTGGGCCGAAGAAACGTGCAGAGGTTTTCTGGATTCTGCACCGGTTCGAGTTTCAGCGTTTAATGCGTGTGGAGAAGAATGTGTGATTCTTTTTGTGGTGGGGATTCTTTTACATTTTCTTACATAGAGTCCTTCGACAGGCCCTGAAGAAACTCCCATCCCAAGCCTTGAAGAAACTCCCATCCCAAGATCCTGCCCCCGACAGTATTCCTCCTAACATTGAAATAAGATACTGCATCAACTGTGCTCGGTATTTACAAAAGAGCAAGGGGGACACTCATTTGGGAGTAGATCATCTTATTCTTGGAGTGCTAAAAATCTCCCAGGGTTCAGATTGCTTTACAGAGGCAGGTGTGAGGATAGAGAGAGTGAAATCTGAAGTGGAGAAGCTCAGAGGAGAGGGCAAAAAGGTAGACTCTATCTGGTGATACTAATTTTCAGGCCTCGAAAACATATGGCCGCGATTTGGTTGAAGATGCTCGGAAGCTTGATCCTGTCATTGGTAGAGATGAAGAAATTTAGAGAGTAGTTATAATTTTGTCTCGGCAAGAACAATCCTGTGCTCATTGGAGAGCCTGGTGTTGGAAAGACTACTGTGGTGGAAGGGCTGGCACAAAGAATTGTTCGAGGGGATGTACCAAGGTAAGATCTTTTGCAAGCACACAAATATATATTGTTTGCAAATTTTGGTTTGTAGGTTGCTTCCTCAAATTTGGGGATTTTTGTGGGTCTGCACTGGTACAGTGTGTTGGGCGGGATTATCTTCAGAATGCAAGCTTGGTAGAGCCGCTAATTCATTTTGTTTTTCAAATGGTTTTAAACTGCAATTTGCTAGAAGTGAGATTGATAGCCTTGGATATGGGAGCTATAGTGGCTGGTGCCAAATACAGAGCGAATTCGAAGAGCGACTTAAATCTATATTGAAAGAGGTAGAAGAAGCTCAAGGAAAACGTATTCTCTTTATTGACGAAATGCATTTGGTTCTGGGTGCCGGTAAGAGAAACCTATCTTGGTTACCTACGATTCAATTTTTTGATCTAGCAAATATTATATATGTTATTAGCCTTGATTGATTAAAGGTCCTTTTAAGTGATTGGTTTTAAGATTTGGTTGTGAAGTAATTGTGTCGAATTGAATTTAGTTTTGTTTCCAGGGCGTACTGAGGGATCAATGGATGCTGCCAATTTATTTAAATCGATGCTTGCTCTGGGCCAACTTAGGTGCATTGGAGCAACTACTCTGGAAGAGTACCGGAAGTATGTGGAGAAAGATGCTGCGTTTGAGCGACGATTCCAGCAAGGGAGTGCTTAGTCGGGTTGTTAGATGTATTAGATGGAATAAGCTTCTTCGGGTATTATTGTATTTTTGGAAGATGTGTCATGATTCAATGGTTCGGTGATGATGAAAACTGTGTATTATTTAGATTAATCGTTCCAATTACTGAATGCAAAATGTAGAAATGAAGAGACATTTGAGGAGCAAGTTTTCAATCAACTACGGATTCTATATTAGTAATGGATCTCTGATGGTATGTGTTTGTTTGGGTTGTTTTTTCATCTTGTTTTCCCTATTTCCTATTATTTCCTGGGATTGCCCTTTAACCAGTTTTGAAACTTATGGTGATATGTTTTGTATGTTAGAATGTGAAATGTGTATGAATGTTCAATGCCAAAGAATTTTTCAGTGCATACTTTTAGAATTACCTACCAGCTGGGTAGCTTAGAGTTTCTGCACAGAGAGAAGTAAGATGTCAATGCTTTACAGCTTGGGCAGTGAATGAGGATTATGTGTAAACTAAAATACAAACTTTTACCTCGACCCATACCCTCATTGAACTACCATGATATGAGGTGCAATGCTTGTAGCTTCTAGCTCTCATAGTTTGTCTTCACATTTTCTACCAAAGTTGAATAACTTTGCTCTGTACATCCCTCATCCTTTTCCAAAGTTATTCTACACATTGGTGGGTAACAGGTCTAATTATTAATACCAACTCTCTATAAATGTGAGTACAACGTATGAGAGGGCCTTATTTCCTTGAATATAATGATTCCTTTAGTATAATAGTTATTATCAATACAATACAAAAATTCACATACTCACTTTCTATTTTTGGATTTATGTAAGTCCTTGTCCCATACATTTGCACAACAAAGAGAGCTCTATACAAAATTCCCTATTACATTTCCAGTCTACACACTAATTTTAAACAAAATCAGCCAATGGTCTATACCAAATATCTTAAAACCTGGGTATAACACTAAGGGTATAATTGGGCCTTCTTTCCTTGAATGTAATGATTCGGACTTTGCAAGGAATTATTTAGGGTTATTTTATTTTACTTTATCCAAGGATGGATTATTTAACTTAGAAAAGTATTGCAATTGACCTGAATAGGTCCAACATCACAAGAAAAGTGGCCCTCAAAGGGCGAAATGCAGAGCATGAGTTGTTTTGTTATCATGATCGAGATATACTATCATCAAAATTATCTAGGATTTTAACATGGTCCCAATCCTTACTCATGTCTTAAGGAAAACTGAAAGTTTGTGGGTGTCTGACATTCTATCATCTTCAATTTTTCAACCACAAACCCATTGGCAGAACTTTTCAGTTTTGACTCCAAATTTTCAATCAGAAGTTTTATGAAGCTCACCTTCTTCAGTTAATCTTGAACCTTGATAGTGCTAAATATCTAGACCATGGTGATTGTATCTGCACATAAATACAAGTCCTAACCCTAGAAAAACAAAATCTTAACCTTCCATCAAAACTGTTGTAACATAAATACAAATTCTGTAAGTTTGACTTCATTTCAATAAGGCAGTTTGACTCGAGTTCAAGAGACAGTTCACTTGAGTTTAAGATAGTGAGACTTGAGTTCAATGAGACAATTCGACTTGGTTTTAAGGAGTCAGTTTAAGGGCGCAGGCTTGGTGAGACATATGCTTATGCACTAGCGAGAATTTGTATGTTTTTGAGCTCAGGAAAATAGTTCTAGATCTGTGCCTAAGGTTCAGGAGAGCTAGAGTGCATCACCTCAACCCATGCCCTCATTGAACTACCATGATATGAGGTGCAATTCTTGTAGCTTCTAGCTCTCATAGTTTGTCTTCACATTTTCTACCAAAGTTGAACAACTTTGCTCTGTACATCCCTCATCCTTTTCCAAAGTTATTCTACACATTGGTGGGTAACGGGTCTAATTATTAATACCAACTCTCTATAAATGTGAGTACAACGTATGAGAGGGCCTTATTTCCTTGAATATAATGATTCATTTAGTATAATAGTTATTATCAATACAATACAAAAATTCACATACTCACTTTCTATTTTTGGATTTATGTAAGTCCTTGTCCCATACATTTGCACAACAAAGAGAGCTCTATACAAAATTCCCTATTACATTTCCCGTCTACACACTAATTATAAAAAAAATCAGCCAATGGTCTATACCAAATATCTTAAAACGTGAGTATAACACTAAGGGTATAATTGGGTCTTCTTTCCTTGAATGTAATAATTCAGACTTTGCAAGGAATTCTTTAGGGTTATTTTATTTTACTTTATCCAAGGATGGATTATTTAACTTAGAAAAGTATTGCAATTGACCTGAATAGGTCCAACTTCACAAGAAAAGTGGCCCTCAAAGGGCGAAATGCAGAGCATGAGTTGTTTTGTTATCATGATCGAGATATACTATCATCAAAATTATCTAGGATTTTAACATGGTCCCAATCCCTTACTCATGTCTTAAGGGAAACTGAAAGTTTGTGGGTGTCTGACATTCTATCATCTTCAATTTTTCAACCACAACCCCATTGGCAGAACTTTTC
Organism: Pinus taeda; assembly: GCA_000404065.3. NCBI lineage: Eukaryota > Viridiplantae > Streptophyta > Pinopsida > Pinales > Pinaceae > Pinus > Pinus taeda. Next base: position 15,775 of record APFE030837771.1, on the reverse strand, counting down.
AGTTTTGACTCCAAATTTTCAATCAGAAGTTTTATGAAGCTCACCTTCTTCAGTTAATCTTGAACCTTGATAGTGCTAAATATCTAGACCATGGTGATTGTATCTGCACATAAATACAAGTCCTAACCCTAGAAAAACAAAATCTTAACCTTCCATCAAAACTGTTGTAACATAAATACAAATTCTGTAAGTTTGACTTCATTTCAATAAGGCAGTTTGACTCGAGTTCAAGAGACAGTTCACTTGAGTTTAAGATAGTGAGACTTGAGTTCAATGAGACAATTCGACTTGGTTTTAAGGAGTCAGTTTAAGGGCGCAGGCTTGGTGAGACATATGCTTATGCACTAGCGAGAATTTGTATGTTTTTGAGCTCAGGAAAATAGTTCTAGATCTGTTGTCCAGGAGAGCTAGAGTGCATCACCTTTTTTTTTTCTATAAAGATTTTTTTTTTTTTTTATTTTCCAGAAAGAAAAAAACATACACTTTCATTAAAAGAAAAGTAGTTACAATTACTTTGGAACCTCTGCTTTTAATAAGAAAAACATTTACTATCCCATTCTTTTGCAACAAAGACCTATCATTCTTTGGAACCGATCATGCTCTCTGAAGAGACAAGGGTTTTGAGGGAACACCAAAGCCTGCAAGACGGACCAGTTAGTGTTGCCAGACTTGTCGCCGGACAGCCTATTGATCTAGGCCATATCAACTTCTTCTACTCTTCTTTCTACATCACCATCCAACTTTCCTTACTTTGAATAGCTTTACACGTTCTTTCGAATGTGGGGAGTAGTTTACTTTCAATGCTCACTGAATTCATACTACTCTGGTTTATGAAAAATTTCCGAGATCTGTCTTTCCCAATTCCATGTTTAAAAAAACATATATATACATAGATAGAATCACACATCACCTTTATATTGAACTATAATATAGAATGCACCTCTCTAAACATCAAAACTGACTTCTTAAGTTATTTCAATTTATAAAACTAAAACTGTGTCTATTTCAATTATTATTTAACCTAGCAGAGAGTTTTCCAAATATGACAAAATGTTCAATACCTTTAATTCACATTTGAATATGCCATGTTTGAACTGCTGTAACATAATTACAAGTTAATTCACATTTGAATAGGGTTATTTTATTTTACTTTATCCAAGGATGGATTCTTTAACTTAGAAAAGTATTGCAATTGACCTAAATAGGTCCAACATCATAAGAAAAGTGGCCCTCAAAGGGCGAAATGCAGAGCATGAGTTGTTTTGTTATCATGATCGAGATATACTATCATCAAAATTATCTAGGATTTTAACATGGTCCCAATCCCTTACTCATGTCTTAAGGGAAACTGAAAGTTTGTGGGTGTCTGACATTCTATCATATTCAATTTTCCTGTGTCTATTTAAATTTCTAAAAATAAACCTATGTCTATTTCAATTATTATTTAACCTAGCAGAGAGTTTGCCAAATATGACGAAATGTTCAATACCTTTAATTCACATTTGAATATGCCATGTTTGAATTTGTGTTACTAGAACTGAGCTATTGAAAATATTGACAAGAGATTGAGGTCACAATACTTTGAAAATATTGAGCATCATAATCATTGAATCTTTGGATCAAACCTTATTGTCAAACCATTCTATTCATTGTCATCGTTTATCTAAAAAGTTTAAAATCTTAGTGTTCGCTTCTATCAAAAGAGATCCGACAAGTGTCTCCATTTTGCAAAAGATTATGAGTCTAAATATTCATGGATTGGCAAGTGCCAACAATGAAAATGAAATGTACATATATCTCTTTCTGCATAATCACAACAAAATATATGAATTTGGAATTTTATAATGATATGTATTATAGATTCAGTGCATTCAATTGATAAGGCCTGCATAGTTGCAACTCTTTCAATCTCCATCTGGCCTTAATGTTTCTTATGTATGTCTACACTTCCATGTAACAGTCAGAGAGATTTCAATCAGGGCTTTATCAGAATTTGGAATGTGGATAAACTTCTCTATCATTATCTTTTTGATCCCCTTTGCAGAATGTTGTCTGTAGCCCCCTTCCCCATGATGTCTAAGTACAAAGACTCTGAATATATCTATACGATTGTTTCTGTTTATTCCACTTCAACAAACTCGACACCAATGGAAAACCAACAGTCAATATTGCAATTTAAGACTAGTGGGGGAAAGAGGAGCTAGAGTGGTGCAATAAGTCCAAGATTGCAAGAGGATGATCAAGCTCCAACCTCAACAAAGAAGATTTGCTTTGATCATAAAGCACATGTATGTACTGAAAGGGTTAGGAGGAGTAAAATGAATTGTATGCTCAATACTCTAGCGTCTCTATTACCTGAGGGTCTTAATCCAAAGGTAGTACTTGATGATTTTTGTCTGGAATAAAAGTTCAAGACACTAATGCAGGCCATGAGCTAAGAAAATGAGTGTAAAATAGATTTTTATGTCTGTACAAACATGCTAGATTTTGATTACAGAGTTGTGTTTTTTGTTGTTATTATCAAACCTAATTTTCTAGACACTGAATTGTTGAAGTATTTGTTTCTCAGGTGGACAAAGGAAAAATTGTTGATGAGGCCATAGATTACATCAAGACCCAGCCCAACAATCAGAATTGGAAGCACATCATAGTATAAGGATTGAGGTCACAATACTTTGAAAGTATTGGACATCATAATCATTGAATCTTTGGATCACATCTTATTGTCATACCATTCTATTCATTGTCATAGTTTATCTGAAAAGTTTAAAATCTTAGTGTCAGGATTTTATAATTGTGCCATGTTGTTTATTACCTTAACATATTTTCTGAATGGGTATCCAATTACAAAATAGATGATCTAAAGTAGTGTCCATTAAACTGCTTTACCAGCAATCTGGTTTGAGTTTGTGAAGTAGTTTTTTTTATATAATGCTATGATTGTATGTTGTATTTATGTTCAAATTTTCAGATATTTTCTCACCTCAGTGGAAAAGCACACTGAGGTACACAGATAATTGATCAATACAAAAATTAATGATTCTCATGTAGATTTGCAGTAACTCTCTACTTATTAGACTAATAGGCATCCATGCTCTTACAGGGGCTTGAAGTTCCGAACCCGCTATTTACTTACCACAAAGTATTATAAAACTGCATTGGATTTTTAGGAAAACCAATGTTAGAAGTTTGAAGTATGCATCACATCCTTGGAATGGTTATAGTTTATCGGTATGCATCCCAGCCACAAAGTGTCATAAAACTACAACAAATGTCAGAAGTAGTTTGAGGTGTGCATCCCAGCCTGGGAATGGATATATTTTGCAGAGAAATTGCACAAATGAAAGAAAAAAACAAATCATTGCTCTTAGAGCAGAAATCCACTGGTTGGGATATCCACAGAGATTATCTGTTGTCAGCCTTTTGTAAGGTATGTTCTTCAGGACCAACTATGGTGGTATTAAGTTCATCTATGGTACAACTCAATTCCTTGGCTGTGACTTGCTGGTTATTGTTTTTTGACTCAAAAAAATCAAAGAAAGCACACTTCAGGATGTAGTTCTATATATAATGGAGAAAATCCGATTAGAAATTTTTGGAAAATAACACTATCAATATACATAGCTCCTATAATGTATCAAATATCGTAGCTGGTAAAAGGACAGTAAAGTATTTCCACGGTTAAGTTTAGAACTGTTACTTACCTTAGCATAAAGGGTATACACCATGTTGGATCCAACAACTTTTATGGTGCAATTTACAATCTCCAGTTGATTGGCATCCGTGATAGAAAATAAATTGGGCAGAAAACCAGTCTTCTCAGGGGCCCATATTGTGATGAAAGCCTGGCCACCCAAAAGTTTGGATCCAAGAGTCTATAGACCTGGATGTGATGATGTTACTGGAACTGAAGAAAGGATGTGAATACCAAGAGAATTTTCAGACATTCTGATTGTTGGGCTTGCAAATCTTTCAAGGCAGTTTGGAGGGTCTTGATATAATCAGTGGCCTTCTCAACAATTCTTCCTTTGTCCAGTTGAGAAAGAAATACTTCAGCAATTCAGTGTCTAGAACATCTAGAACATCAGCGTTGATAAGAATCTATCAATTCTGCAATCTGAATCTAGCACGTCTGTGCAGTCATGAAAATCTATTTTAAACTCATTTGCTTAGCTCATGGCCTATATTAGTGTCTTCAATTGTTCCAGAAAACAATCTATCAAGTACTACCTTTGAATTGAGACCCTCAGGTAATAGAGACTTTAGGGTATTGAGCATACAGTTCATTTTACTCCTCCTAGCCCTTTCAGTCCATACATGTATTTTTTCATCATGGAAACTCTTCAACTCTTCTTTGTTGAGAATGGACTTTGATCATCCTCTTGCAATGATGGACTTTTTGCACCAGCCCAACTCATCTTCCCACCATTGTTCATAGATTGCACCATTGATTTCTCTTTTTCTACTGGTCTACAATTTGTTGAAGTGGAGTAAGCAGAGATAATCATGTAGAGATCTTCAGAGTCTCTGTACTCAGACATCATGAGGGAGGGGGTGACAGACAACATTCTGCAAATGGGATCCCAAAGAAAATGGCAGAGAAGTTTATCAACATTCCAAATTTTGATAAGGTCCTGATTGAAATGTCTCTGACTGTTACATGTCAAGTACGATATTTTTTTAAGCTCAAACATTTATTTTTGTGCCAGAGAAATTAAAAAAATGTTTTTTAATCTTTAATAGAATTTCTTGGGAATAAAAGCTAGAGAAATTCAATAGATAGGTATTACATTTAACACATTTTTTAATCAGAACAAGGAAACTTTATTTTGAAAATTGAAATTTATTGATGGCACTAGAAGGATACAATGGTCCAAAGAGAATAAATAATACCATTATTTCATAGTTTGGACATATTACACGACTAAAATAAGGATAAGAAGCAACAAGTAGCTAAATTAACAACATTATATAACAAATGATGAGGGAGTTTATTAATGTTCCTCTTACTACTAAAGTCTTTCTATTAAGCTTTCCTCATAAAATTAGACCAATTTCTAATGAACAAAAACTATTATCCATTGCATTGTGAATTAAGGTGATATGAGATTACGTTGTTAGGAAATATTTGATTTAAAACATTTACTTATAAAGATTCCAAAATCTTAATGAAGAGCATTTTCATAAATCTTTTTGAGTGAAGTGTTGTGCATTACCTTCACTTTGAACATATCTTGGTTGGAATCTCCCTTAAACATAACATATGATTAAAAAAACACCAATAAAGAAACAAAATCACTAATGTTTCTCATGCCATTACCTTACGGCGTTTCCTTTGCAACATGTAGTGCAAATGTTAGTTTTAATACATTTTAAATTAATATCATCATCAAACTCATTTTGAATGCATTATTACCCTCCTGCGATAGGGAATAATAAAATTAAGACACTGAAAAGATTAGATTTGATGGTGAAATTTAGTCAAAATAATTGACATGTTAAATATGTTTTATTTGAATTATTTAGAGAATGGATATACATTGCTGCAGAACGTGGCGGGCAAGTGGAAACACAAGTGATACTTTGAACCAAGAAACAAAGAGGCTCGCCATTTGATTCACGCAACGCAGCAACAAAAGCCCACAGTTTATGGAGTTGAACGCATAAAATACTATACACTCTCGCGGGCGTTCTGCCAGATGTACTCGCAGATTTAAGTATCCATAATATCATCGCCCTCCGTTTTTGCGAACACATGGAGAAGGCCCACTCGGTTTGGGTTCTTTAGTTACACCTCACGCCTATTTCTATCGTTCCCTCAAATTTTCGATGGAACTTCAAACCATTCATCACCAAACGACGACTGATTGGCCCATGGGTCTGTGGGCACCGTTGTGCAGCATGGAGGAAAGTTCACAGTCAAAGACGGGGACAGATGTTTTTTTTTTTTTTTACACATGGTGAATCGGTAACTATCAAGCTTGATTCAGGGAGACAAATGATAGACAAGGGGATATAGTTCTCCTATTAGGAGACAAATGATATGTTATCACAAGAAGAAATGGTTGGTTTAATTATTTTGGAAAGAAGAAAGATAAAAATGTAAAAAATTAAAATATTTTGTAGTAGTCATGTTTGAATCATGTTTTTATAGTAGAAATAAATTAGTACTTTTTAAAATTTCAAAAACACTCAAAAATTTAAAAACTTAAAATTTAACAGCTATAATTGAAATTTACAAAAATTCTTACCAAAATTAATTTCCACACTTTTATGGGTAATAAAAAACAGCCTGTTGACACTGCTGCTTTTCCAAAACAGACACTGTTTAGAGTACGCTTTAACGACAATCCTGTTTAGAGTATGCTTTAACGACAATCGTGTCTTAGATAATTGGATTATAAAAGTGCATTTAAATGGTTGGATTATGATTTGATATCAGCATTTACATAATAGATTATTATTAAGATTATTTGAATTTGACTTTTACATATTTAATTCACTTTCCATTTTCAATTTGCTACTATTATTTTGGTTCATCAACGTGACGAATATTTACAAAACCAGAGCCTGGTCTACATGGCAAATGCCATGACGGCCTTCAAACTCGTGGGCAGAATTAATAAACAGACATTCAGCTTAATAACGTGGGCAGAATTAATAAAGAGACATTCAGCTTATTCTTGATTGAATCTACACCATCAGTACATTCTTATTGAGTGAACCTCAAACTTCAGAAAAGAAGAAAACAAGAGATATTGTAGAGGAAAGAGAGTATTGTTAATGCGGGGTCTGCACAGGCTTGAAATCAAGAAGCTGCTTGAAGTTCTCCCATGCCTTCACCCATATTTCCGCTGCATACACCCCGGTTTTGCTGCCATCTTTGGCTTCTATTATAAGGTAGTACCGCACGCCTGCCACTACTTGCTCCTCCGCTTTTACCACTTTACAAAACGAAAGACTCACATTCTGCACAAAGCCAAGAAAACCCTCAATTAATTTTGAAGTGCATATACCTATGGGTGGAATATAAATCACAAAATTTTACACAATATACACACAGACCACCTGTTGCTTGTTGTATTCATCGACAGCAAATCGCCCAAGGTCTTGAATCTCTTTATTGTGTTCCACATCCGGTATGTCACGGATGCCCACAACACGAGTAGAATGCAGAGCCATGCCAACAACAAAATTGTCACCGCCAGTATTGTGCGTGTCGTGCCCATCTTGTTCGACATTGGCAACAGCGGCTTTGAAGTTCTTTTAAAAGCAAACACGACCGACCTTACCAGTGCCCACCCGCCTTTCAGGTCAAACACCGTCATCTTAAGGTTACCCACAAGTCTCAGAGAAGCGAAGAGCCTTTTGGCACCTACTTTTATTATGCGCTCTGGTTGAGGACGTGCTTAGCATAAGGAGGCCGCCGCATATCTCAAATGAAATGAAACCTTGGGCGACACTGGATCTTAGCTCATCAACGGAGACTCTTGAAACAACACATATGTAAATATTTTATAACAAAAATGCTGTAAATATTTTATAGCAAAAACGTATAAATCAAATGGTTGATACCGTTTATAAAGATTTTCAGAAATCTAGCAAATAATTTAACATTTTTACTTAAAAATAAGAAACGTTTTTTAAACTTTATCTTTTCAATTTTAATTTTATTTTTTTCACAGTATGTTATTAATAATTCAAACTCTTAGGACATTTTTTTACTTCGGCAAATATAAGAGTAGAGTAAATATTAGTACCAAATGCTAACCCAATAATAATATGCGGAACTAATTGCCTATAAAAATGTGCCGCAACAAGGATAAGATAGGGGTTGACGTGGCATAAAGATGAATAACGGTTCAAACTATCTCAATGGTCGTGTAATCGCGCGCGTTCAAAAGTCTGAATTGCGTTCAACCAGGTTTGGAATTTGATTTGCGTTCAACCAAGTCTGGAATTTGATAAAAGTTATAATTTTTTTTTTTTTTTAAATAGGCTTTATACCGCCACGGATTCCACTGGCTTCTCTGGGGCCTTGCTGCTTTATGGGATCCAACTTGGGTTACGACCAAAGTTTTTAGATGTTTCGCTGGTATCTTGCTTGTGGCCAATTTCAGAGGCAGTTTATGCCTCTTACAAGGACCGTCTCATTTTCTGGCATCGTTTTCTCTCATCTGAAATAATGGAACTGGACTCATTAATGATAGCTGGAGATTTAAACTACTTTAAGCTGTGATAAAGTTTGGGGTAGCGGCAGGAAGGTGGATTCTTTGGCCGGCGTACTTCAAGAAGCCTTTCTTCATTACAATTTTGTAGATGTCTGCCCATCAAAAATAGCCCCCACATGGGGTAATGGAAGGTCTAGTCCGACTTATCAGCCCAAAAAACTCGATCGTTTCTTGCTCCATGATAAGTTGTTAAGAACGTCTGGGCATACTAGATACAAACATCTTAAATTACTTCATTTCAGATCATAGGCCCATCATACTGCAATGGAAAAACTCTGGAATCCGGAAAGGTTTCCCTTTCAAATTTAATAGATCCTGGTTGGATGACCCAGAGTTCAATGATCTTGCTTAGAACACCTGGGCCTGCTGCTCTCTTCTAGCCAGCAACTCCCCTTCTCAACACCTCCTTGACAATTTAGTTTCCCTTCGGAAAATAGTAAAACCCTGGCAAATCTGGAAGCTAAAAACAAATAAGAAAGCTGCTCTCCTCTAGCCAGCAACTCCCCTTCTCAACACCTCCTTGACAATTTAGTTTCCCTTCGGAAAATAGTAAAATCCTGGCAAATCTGGAAGCTAAAAACAAATAAGAAAGCCCCGGAAGACATTCAAATGGAATTGGATAGGATTGCCTCTAGGATGAGAGATCAATGTCTTCCCTTAAAGTTTGGCTTTCGCATAAAAGCACTGGAGTTTAAGAAAAACAAATTACTGGCCATTGAGGAAGCTACATGGAGACTGAAAAGAAGTGCTGTATGGTTAAAAGAAGGTGATCGAAATACCAAATTTTTTCATAAATATGAAAATCAGCGACATTAACACTATCTTGGAGATTAGGGATGAGGGGGGAAATAATTTTTATTCTTAGGAAGATATTTGCAATGCAGCTGTAGGATACTTCCAGAAATCCTATATTAGGAATGAGAACATAAAGGTTGAAGGTATCATCTGGGGAATTGACCCATACCCCACTATGTTCAATAACGAACAAAATGATGAATTTTTCAGACCAATTTCTGAAGAAAAACTTTTGATAGTAATGAAATCCTTTAAGAAAGATAAATTTCAGACCAATTTGTGAAGAAGAACTTTTGATAGTAATGAAATCCTTTAAGAAAGATAAATGTCCAGGCCCAGATGGATGGACGATAGAATTCTTCCTCCACTTTTTTGATCTAGTAAAGAAGGATATTCTGAGTATGGTAGAGGAGTCCAGAATGTCGAGTAAAATACACCAATACATATCTTCAACTTACATTGCCCTCATTCCAAAAAAGACATATGCCAATACCTTCTTGGATTTTAGACCTATATCTTTGTGCAACACAATTTATAAAATAATATCTAAGATCATCGCTGGCAAACTTCGAGGTACCCTTTCAAACTATATTTCACAAGAACATGGTTTCTAAAAAGACAAACTTATTCATGATGCAGTTGCAAACACACACGAAAGTTTGCATTCCATTCACACAAAAAAACTCGATGATGCAATTCTACAAATTGATCTAAAAAAGGCCTATGACTGTCTTGATTGGGGTTTGTCTTCATTGGGATTTCTTAAGATGTGTACTTACCAAAATTGGACTCAATCACTCCTGTATCAACTGGATTATGGCTTGTGTCGAGAAGGTAAATTTTTCCATCCTTATTAATGGACATCCTTCTTTTTTCTTCCTTGCTGCTAGAGGTTTGAGACAGGGATGTTCCCTTTCCCGTCACTGTTCATCTTGGCAATGGATTGCCTAAGTTTGCATGTAAAAAAGGTTGTCTCAGAGGGTCACTGTTGACCTCTGATGGTCCGTAAAAACAACTACATTTCACATAGTCTTTTTGTTGATGACATCCTGATTTTTGGAATGCTTTGTCGTTTCACCTAGATATGTCTTTACAACATCCTGAAGAATTTCGAAAGGGCCACAGGTCTACAAATCAATGAAAGCAAATCTACTATCTATCATGGGAAATGTGACAAGGAAATCATTGACTACATAATAGAGTTGTATAACATAAAAGCAATTCCTATACAAGAAGGAATGAAATACCTCGGATATCACCATAAACCCTCCTACTATTCCAAAGCAGACTGGCAATGGATCACAAATCGCTACTTTAAAAGAATATGAGGTTGAGAAAACAAGTGCATGTCCATGGGAGGAAGAGTTGTACTTGCATAATCAATTTTAGCACAACTGACTATTCACTGGGATCACCTTTTTTATATTCATGCTAGCATTATAAAAATGCTAAATAGACTGACAACAAACTTTATTTGGGGAGGAAGTAAAGAAAAGAAGAAATTTCACTTAACAAAGCTTTCTAACATTACTCTTCCAAAGGATTTAGGAGGTTGGGGGATTATGAATTTTTGGAAATTTGGAATAGCCTTATTATGCAAATCTTTATGGAGGGGTATATACATAGAGGGAATTTGGAGTAGGTCCATTAAAAGAAAGTATATGGACGACAAAGACTTTAAATTCTCGTACATGAAAGGCACAATTGGATCCATCCATGGCTCTGCTATTTGGCAAAGTTTCCGTAAAATACAATCTTTCTTCCTACAAAACCTCTCGTGGAGTTTTCACAATGGGAATATAATGTACATCGATCTAGACCCTATTTCTGGAGCAAGGAAGGATTGCTCTATTCCACAAAAAATCATAATTGTCTTTCATCGTATGGGCATCTTTGTTTGGGGACAGGTCATTGTAGGTTGGCAGGGACCTTCTCCCATATGAAAAGAAGCTCATGAGTTGGGTCTACAAGGACAGTTGGCTCTCCAATGGAACAAGATATTGACGACCATAAGAAATATTGGTATCTGTCGTACAGAACCATAAGACTATCTCACTTGGAAGGGGAAAAGGGGACAGGAAAATATAAGTGTTGCTGAAACCTATTTAACCTTGTCCAAGATACAACCTTCCTAAACAGGACGTCAATTCCCTACTTCATTATGGAAAACAGGAGTCCCAAGCAAAATCATTATTTTCTCCTGGGTAGTTTAACATAATAAAAACCTCACTTGGGACAATCTGCAAAAGAGACAGTGGGAAGGGTCGAGTATCTATTTAATTTGAAAAGCTGGGGCGGAAAATAATGAACACATTTCCCTTCTTTGCAACCTCACCTCTCAGATATGGAGGAAACTATCATTTTTACTTGGATTCAGTTTTACTATACATTCTCCATTAAAAGACTCACTCGAATGGTGGAGCGTGCATAAAGTTTCTTGGAGATCCATCCCACAAATTGTTATATGGACAATCTGGAAGTGGATGAACAATGTTTTGTTCCAAAACAAACAGGAAAATTTTCAACAAATAACTAACAAGGTCATCTCACTCTACAACAGTTACATGCCACAACTCAAACAGTATAAAAATAAAACCAGTGAACATAACAATTTATTGTTGGAATACACAAGGGGATTCTTCGACGGGGCAACACAAAATGGAATATGTGCTTGTGGTATTAACATTTCCGTGAATGAACATCAAAAAATCAACATTTACGAGAATGGAGGGAAAGGTACCAATAACAAAGTTGAGGCAATGGCACTCTCGGGACTCTTATGTTTCTGTAAATTCCTAAACATTCTTGATCTGCATATTTATGGAGACTCTAAAATCATAATTTACCATGTCTTAGGGAAAATTTCCATAAAAAATCCCCACCTTACAAGATGGATTAAAAGTATTGAGTTTTACTGGCAAGTACAAAAGGGTTACTCTATCCAACATGTGAACAGATCACAAAATGAACAAGCTGATAATTTATCAAAGAAAGGGCTATCACTTGAGCCGGGTAAATGTGATGTGGCCCTACTTCAGCTCACCTACCCACAGTACTTACGGATTTGATCTGCTGATTATATGTAATTTGCAATCGTTTTGGCTCGGTCTGAATTTAATTGTATCTGTACTTGCTGATCTACCCTCCGGTACTTCGCTCCTCCTCCAGCTTACACCTGTCCGCCTCGATTAAATGGTAACCCTAATCCTCCCGTTCCTGTTTTGGTTGTTGCATTTCGCGCTTGTTGTCATTTGGTATGGTGAACTCGCCGCTCTGCAACCTGGTTTCGAGCTCGGCTTTGTCTTGGAGGAATCCGTCGATACTTAGTCGTTTTTAATGGTTTTCTTGCCTGAGAATGTGGTTTTTCACCATGGCTCCGTCGGTACCTTTGTTTCTCGTATGCGCTGGTAAGTGGTAACTCTGTCTGTGTTTCTGTTATTGGATTTTCCTCGAGTTTCTCTGTCGACTTGTTCTCTGTCTGAGGTTGTTGGTTTGCTTGGTCATATGCTATGTTTCTATGGTCATTTCTCCGCCTGGACGATTTCGTTATGCTCAGGAACACGTATGCTCGAAGATCTGCTACAGTTGGTGTCGGACATTCAATTCATCAAACTCGTAAGTTGATTTCTTTGCTATAATCTCGTTTTTACTTCTGGAGTATTTGCTAACCCGTTTGGCCCCTCTATGGTCAGGTGGGTTCTCGGCGAACATGGAACCCGTTCACCTACAGGTATGGTAGTCCTCCTCTCGGTGAATCCTTGTCTCTTTGCTTACCACATTTCCCTTCTAGTAAAGTTATGGTGGCTTGTAGGAATCAGGGTTTTGTTTATCCTTCAAACCCTAACTCAGTTGCATCGTTTTTTCTGTTGCAGGTGACGGTTTTGTGGTCATGTGCAACAGGCTACGGCTTCACGCTCCCGGGTAGCTCTATGTCTTCTGTTTGTTATTTGTTTTTGAATTAGGTCCGCCTGTAATTTCGTTTGGTCTCAGACCCTAGAAACCCTATCGTCTTCGGCCTTGTATGGCACTGTGTGTCTGTATTTATTTAATGTAGGATACGGCTTTATATGTTCTGATTCACATCGGTGTAATATATGGGTCTTGGGTATTTTTTTTCTGGTCACGCCTGTTTAATGGCGGAAAGGGTTCGACCCTTGTAATGATTTCGACTGTAAATTCTTGATTTGGTACAGGCCTGCAATTGTAATATATGTATATATTTGGAAATTTCAACTTCGTATTTAATTCTTGTGGGTTTGGTTTCTTACCCGGATTCGATCTGGAACCTCACGCTATTCGCTTCACTCTTTGTTTACTTACTGTCGTATGGCATGCTCTTCATTTCACCTTCGGTTAGCTTGACGGTTGTTTTATCTGGCGTTACTCTACGCTCAGTGACTTGGAATACTCTCTGTAGTTATTCCACCTGCACGGTCACTTATTTGTGCAATGATTTACATGTATTTGGTTCTATATTGATGCCATTCGGTAACGTTATTGTTTATTACAGTGGTTTACATAGAATTCCGATTTCTCAGAAATATGAATCATTCAGAACGTAGGTACATTCTTTTGTGCATAGGAATTTCTAAATGAAGGAATAAGAAGAATAAATTTTTGTCTTTTTATTGTAATATTAATTCTCTCTTTTGCTTAGCTGCTGAACCCCTTTTTTGTCTTCGGTTCTGTCCTTTATACAGTAGAGGTGATTCGGTTGATAACTGTATATAGTTACCCGTTTACAAACAGTTAAATAGTTAAGCTCTTCCAGTTTCCTGTTTGACAGTTATGAACCTGACTTCTAGCTACTTTGTCACTGCCCCACAAAGGTGACTGTGTACATTATTTGAAATAAACTAATCTATTTATTACAATTTACACTGACAGCTACAATAAAGTAAACTAATTAAAATTACCTAACAGAAATTTTAAATAAACTGTGGTTGACTCTGATAGAGGAAATAAAATGAAATTAAAAGAAACTGACAGTCTTGTTGTCCCTTGTCGATTTGTTCAACCTTCCTAGTCTTTTTCTGAAACTCTGTGTGTCCCGTCTCGGTCTTCACCCTGTCGACCAGATGCTCCTGCATCAAAATGGTACATGGATATACTTCTAGAAAATATTACATATAACATGGAGGAATTTATCCTCCCAGGAACATAAATCAGAACCCTTTTTCCTTTTTCTCTTTGTTGATTAACTTTCTTCTGCGTGGCCACTGGGCTTCTCACAGTGTACTCTGCGAAATAAGATTTCTCCTTTGCAAATAATGTTTATTACAACAAAAACTTATTTTTTGATATTAGTATCGGGCTGATTTTCTATCCATAACGATACTACCAGACATAGTTTCACTACTTGTTTATGCTTTTCATCTTTCCTTACACTGTATATATACAGTGAGGGAGATGTCTCATGATGAAATACTTTGAACATATTGTAATTGTTAATGTTGGTTCTACAATGTGATTCCCAAATAAGATGTGAATTTTGTAAACCTCTCTCCGATATTAATACAAATAACGCTTTTTCATATTAAAAATATAATATATATATAATATATATATATATATATAAAATGTTAACCGATAGGTGCGAAAAAAATTAAATGGTAATAGTTGATTGAGTATAGACATGTAAGTTAAATTGTATTTGATTGATTTTGTTGGAAAAATTAATCTTAACTATCATAGTTATTAAATTGACAGACCATTGATATATTTGTGTAGGACATAGTAAATCAATCAAGTAGATTTGTATTGTATGTTGGAGATTTTGTTTGCAAGCCGAAAGATAGTTGAATCATGTTATATAACTCAATGAAGTTTCTTCACACAACTAATAAAGAGGGATGTGAAATAGTTAACCTTACTATTGAGTGTTAGTAAGTTTTTGAGTGTTTTTGGCATTTATTTTTGAGCGAATTTTTGTTTTTTTTTTTAATTCGGTAGAGATGCGTTATAGATTTATTGTCAATTTTCTTAATTGTTATTAAATATTTTGAAGGTTTTTATGGTATTAAATTAGTTTTTATTTAATATTTTGAAGGTTTTTTATGGTATTAAATTAGTTTTTATTTAAAAACATATTTTAAATAAAAAAATTCACAACCCGCCAATAAAGAATATTTTGTCTAATTTGAATTAATAATATCAACCTAATTTAAATAACAATTGCCATAGGTTGTGGTTTGGGTTTGGCGTTTACGCTTTATTAGCTTTACCGTTTGTTATTTGAGATTATTTATTTTTAATTAAGTTTCCGATGAAGATACATTTTCGGATTTTCACTTTTAAGTTTTTCAAATTGTTTTTATTTTTTTAAATAACTTTTTGAAGATATATTGACGTTGCATCTCCTATTCATTGTACTAAAGGAAAACATTAACATTTGATGCACGGGGAGAGAAATAATGTTTTAGGTGAGTAATGGATTTATAATGTTTTACCTGCTGATTTATTAATTTTTTAATTACGTGGTTTTGTTATAATATATTTCATATTAAGGCCAGTAGAAATAAAGAGAAGATTTCAGTTACAAGGTTTTAGATTTTAGATGAGTAATGGATTTATAATGTTGTTTGTCATTTTTTCATTAATTTATTTTTGGACTTTTAAGTTTTTTTTCTTTAATTATTTAAAGACCATTGTGGAATTTTGCTATGATAATTATTATATTAAGGTTATTTAGAAATGGTGATCACTTAAAATATATAAGTTATAATAGGAAAGTAACGGAGTTTAATTTT
>APFE030837770.1:0-12586 GCA_000404065.3 Pinus taeda | reverse complement strand
AAAAATATCAGTGTTTTAATGTGTTTTAATGGCTGTTTATTACTGCTGATTTTATTTCTGCAATTTCCAGCATTCTGTAAATTTTCCAGAATTTGTGTTTTCAGCAAATTTATTTTTTCCAGCTTGTTGAATGTATGGTTATGGGAAAGGGCATTTAACTACATGGGAGAAATAAGGAGAAACTGAAAACAGGGGTGGGAAAACAGAAATTTTTACACTGTCTTTATCAGAGGATAACGCTGCACTTTGATAATTTCATTTAGGATCTCTGATCCTTTAACAAATCTAAGATTGAGAGCTTTTGTTTTCTCAATATCCTTTCATAGACCCACAATTTCACATTCTAATTTTTCATTATGTTTTTTGCTTTCAACAAGTTGGAATGTCAGAGTATCAATAATCATATTCTTTTCTTATAAACAAATTTTAAGTTTAGAGATTTCTTCATAAAGACCATCTTCATCTAAAGCATCCAGGAAATCCTCATCTTCAAAAGCCATCAGAAGTCTATAATCATTACTATTTTCATCTTCATCACTATTTGATAAACCATAACTATCTTCATGCGTATAGTGGCTCTTTTTACTTACACTTTGTTTTCTATTCCATTTTTTTGATTCCTTACCTTTATCAAGCTTATCTTTGTGAGGACATTTGGAAACATAATGACTGACTCTTCCGCAAGCAAAACATTTGAAAGGTAGTTTACCTCAGAATCTTCTAGAACCCCGTTGAAGGTTCTTGACAAAGTTTGCTTCTTCCTCTCCTTCTGAAATATGTCTTGATTCATTGAGTTCTTCTCTTCCTAAAGCTTTGAATGTGGCTTCTCTCATATTTGATGGACCTCCTTTTGTGATTTTGAAAGAAGTTAAGATTTCGTGCAGTTGTGTCATAGTAAGACTTTGAAGATCCTGCTTTTCTTCTATGGCATAAAATTTTGATTCAAACTTAGTAGACAAGGATCTTAAAACCTTTTCAACTAAAGTAAATTATTTTATCTCTTCGCCCAAGTTTTTCATGCGATTAACAATCTCATCTATACATAGGAAGTAATTAGCTATACTTTCATCATTGTGCATTTTGAGAGTTTCATATTGAATCTTGAGAGATTGAAGTTTTGCACGTTTTACCTGATTTTCTCCTTCATAAATTAGAACGATCTTGTCCCATATTTCTTTGGAGGTTTTGAGCTACATAACCTTGAGAAATTATGATTATGACAGACTCCCCAATAATGTATTGACCACCTTGGCATTGGTTTCATATTGCTTTTTACCTGTTGTATCTATAGGAATTGCCAATGGAAATGTATATCCTCCTTCCACGATTGTTATAGAAATATTTGGGCACTGCAAACCAATCTCATATGTCCATAAACCAAGGGCTTATAAGCCCCTAAAAGTGTTGTTACGCAGCCAAAAGGAACAAGGTCAGCTGATTACATCATCTCCCAGAAGTTCTCCCTAAAAAACTACTTAAAACTGGTCAAAACTGGACCATACAGACTGCTCAGTGCTAAGTGTGTGATGCATCTCACTTACTACATGTAGAAGGTGTGATGCATACTGAAAACCCTTCTGTAGGGTGCGATGAGCGAGAGTAGACAAATGGCAGAGGTTGTTGGCTAGGTGGAAACCTAGAGAATCTTCTAGAAACTACACACTTGCTTCTCTGAATTCGCCCAGAGATGAGTAAGACATAATTAAATCTCCAAGTGGAACCAAGAATTATTAGAGAAATGAAACTAATAAAAAACCCAGAAGTTGACTCACCCACCTGCAAACATCTATATATGGATCCCTCATCCTAGAGATCCAGGGGGTTGAAATTTTGTATCTTGTAAGGAAGTGTTGTTGGTTTCTCTGTGGAACATCATAGTGTTGGGTGATCTAGCTTTTGATGAGGTGAAGAGGGCTTTCATGCTGGGAGGATGGCACTGGGTTAGATCAATGTGTTTTAATCCTCTCTTCTATTGCTTCTATAAAGCTATTCAAGTTTTCCTCCATATTCTCGTATATCTCTGAATCTTGTATTGATATATGCATTTGTATGGTTAATATCTATCTTATCCTATATTGTTTATGATTATAGATCTCTATTCTTTGATGGTATTATGCTACTTTGACTCTATAGGTGTTCTTTGAAGCGGGACAAATGAAGAAGGAGTGGCAAAGATTTGTCAAAGGGGAGAGGAAACAAGTAAGGAGCCAAGCGAAAGACTGAGGTTGGTACTATCTGCTTTCTCTCATCTATTTCTCATAAAGGAAAACAAAAGTGACTTTAGTTAGTTTATTTCTAAGATAGCTACCCGTCTTAGTGGGACTAGTAGCTCTGAATGGAAACTAGTTTTAATAATAACAAAATGGTGAATCTGTTGGGGAATGAAAGCTTGTTTGCTTGTTTCTAGTTTGTTTGCTTTATAAACTACAAACGGAGCCTGAAGTTAAGCCAGCTAGCCTTCAAACTTCTTTTGCTATGCAATTGCAAAGTAAATCAACGTTGCTTCAGTCAATCTCCGAGTTAGTTTATGAACTGAACATATAACTTGCCAACATCCTAAGTGCCCTGGTGGTAGCTCAAATAACCTCATTAGATCACCCCTTATGCTTTGTGTTATTGCCTATCATTAGCTCAGCCTAAATCCCTGAACTAAGCTGCAAACTATGAGCAAAAACCAAGACCAGTCTCGTCCCTGGACCATCGCACTATCTCTCATTGGCAGTTTGGATGCATCGCACCTCCCATGTGCTGAAGGTGAGATGAATCCATTTTTCCCTGTGTTACAAGTGCGATGATTAGGTAAGACTGTTTCTACCTCCATATTTTGGTTTTCTCTTCATTGTATTCAGCTTTATTCAGTAGTTTTGCTGTCTGTGATTAGTATACCACTATTGAAACTCCCTTCCTTTGCATTATTCAGCCTCCATTGTATAAAGAATTGTGAATTTTTTAATGTATTTTTCACCATTTACAGTTCTCCTTTGCAAACAATAGCTTAATCAAATTGTCGTCTTTTGATTTGAAAGTGTTGCAGGTGTCATTTTCAGTCAAAGAAAATAATCCTCCTCTTTTTGATAGTCGATTACACTTTTTCTATTGTATTTGATTTGAATTAATAGTATTTCAAGTGTCGAAAACAATTTTCAACTCAAAATCACAAAGTGTCGTCTTAGTCTTCCTTTCGTTTTTTGAAAAGAAAATTGTTGGTGCTGTCACTTTGAAATAAATATAGTTCAGATCTGTACTTAGCATTCTTTTTTTCATTCACACATTAAGAAAGCGGAAAACAAATACATGCATGTGCATTTGCATTTAGATTGCTTGTGGAGATTGATTTAGGACAATGCATCGTAGTCTGTTCTCTCTGCTCTATGTTGAAAGAATTTCGCTTCTCTTTCCTCAGTAGCTAGGATTTTCATTGCAAAAAGAGAAATAAATGACTGTTTATCATCTTAGATTGCATATTTAGGAATTGTATATCTACATCACACGGTGAACCTTAAAGGAAAATTTCTTAAGAAAGATCAACTGTAAAATAAATTTCAATGAACATAAAAATGCTTTGGAACCTAACACACAACATTTAGAAGTGTAGGCTAGAGACATATTCTGGTGTCGTAAAGCCTGGTACCTATCGCTTTCATTGTAGGTTGAGTGATTCCTCCTCTTTGAGACGAAAAGTGCCAGTATGGACTTGTGCTCCCACATACCATCGAGTATATATTGGGAGACCACAATAGGCTACATCATTTATCCTTAGGAAGCCATGTCTGCCGCCCTATCGATCACAATGCATGAACACAACATTCAGGAAGATTGACTGCCATACTATAAAAAGTATTCTGCAGTTTTGCAATTGGTTTGGTAATCCCTCTGTCTAGATTTCCAGAGTAGTCACTTTCATTCCTTTTCAGGCTCCTTAAAAGAAAAGGTCCATCTGAGCACTTGTCACTTCAGGCTCATTAAAAATCGAAGGTGACTAGAGTCATCTTTGGCTTTTTATTGACTCTTAAAAATTGAAAAAGCAAGTTGTGTCAAAGCCCGTCATAAAATTTATTTTAATCAGAATAACATCACTGTTCCCTTGTTGATCTTAGGTTGAGAAAATGGAGTCCACCAACCAAGGATTTTCCCTTGGGGGAAATCCTAGTCCTTTCTCCTCTTGGGGAGATGTTGGTGCACCTCATATGGCCACATTGTCCCTTCCAGGACTGAAAATTGGCCTGCCAGTATGGCTCTTCTCGACCTCTGTCATCCAAAGCATCGTGATTCCCGAGAAATCAAATCAGCAACCAGATGATACTAGAGTTACCCCCCACCCTTCTACTTTGTTTGTTTCTCCCTCTCCTTCTTCCTCTTCGCTTGGTGAAGCTAGTAAAACTAAAAACCAAGTAACTGAGAAGAAGAAGAAAGGGAAGGAGAAGAAGAAGAAGAAGCCAACGGCAAAAGGGGGCAACCATGCATCGTCTGGTGAAAATCCACACACTACACCATCCAAACCTAAATCTCCATTTACATTTGCAAGGGAGACCACTATCATCGAGATTGTCCTTGCATCCCACGGATCTTAAGGGACTGGTCTCCCTGCTTGCACAATCCGGTGTCCTCAACCTTTGACGATCATGTTGAAAGGACACTGTCAACTAGTGAAAAGGAAGTCAATGGACAAAAAAGAAGATCTAAAATTCCTTGTAGACTATGTGAAGGTGATCATGCCATCCACTGTTTTCCCTTCCTAGACGAAGCTAAAAGAGTTTTGGATAGCCGTCCTGCTTCACCGCTACGACTTCCTCCTGGATACAAGAAACTCTTGGTGAGTCCATCACTAGTTCAAAATATGACTGATACACCTTTGTGGTCGGTTGAAGCATCTATCATTGAAGATAAACCCTCTGAGTCCACACCAGACCAAAGTCAACAAGTCGAGCTGGCAGTTGACCCAATCTTGTCTTAATAAGGTCTACCTTTAGATGATACAGTCACCAAAGAGAATGAGAATGACACCATTCAAATTCTTTTCGTCAACAAAGAATTCGATGAACATGGGGGAAATCTACCCATTCCTTTACCGCAGGAAGGAATTTCGTTAGAAATTTACCCGGCTGTTTATTCGGTCCCTCCTCCAAGCAACCTAGTTGTTTCCTTCGATTGGAATCTACTAGGCAGACCCCGTCTACCATCTAATGTACCATTCTGAATCATAGTGAAAACTTACAAAATGGTCATGGTTGGTACTATCATAGATGAAGGGGCTTCTATGATTATCCTTTCCTCAACTGCTTGGAAAGCGCTTGGTTCGCCTTCACTTCTGCTTGAGATTTGAAATCTGACAGGCTTCAACAAAGGAACCAGTCTACTGTTAGGGATCCTTCCAAGTTTGCCTATAACTTTGAGAAGGAAAATCGTCTACCTGAACATAATGGTAGTCCAAGGACCTTTAGATTACAGTCTACTCGTTGGATGTGACTACATTTATAGCATGGGAGCTATTGTTTCCTCACTCTTTCGAGTGATGTGTTTTCCACATGAAGGCAGAGTGGTCCAGCTCGTAGACCAACTTTCATTCTTCGGTTCACACATAGCTAATAGTCAAGTGCCATCCTTAACTGGTCTTTTTTCACAAGGAATGTCTCATCAATATCCAGTTAATTGACTTGATGAACGCGAGTGATTCGGTGGATGTGGCTAAACCTAGGAGGCATGCGCCCTAGTCTGCTTCGGTAGGAAAACCCCATTTATAAGGTAGGTTTTCACGTAGGAATATGACTAGTCTGACTATCTTGTCCATTTAGGAAAATGGAAGTAGACTGGAAAAGGATTCCTCCGTAAAAAGTTATGTCTATTCCTGACAGAGCCAAGGAAGTGTTTTGTCTGCAAATGAATGGTAACCTAGAAACTCTACTTCGTTATACCTGGGGGCATGCAAACCTTTTTGCATGCGAGTGAAAAGAGACTATTTATTTTCTTAGTTTGTAGGTTCTTAACCCTTTAAACTTGTAGGTTGGTCATTCCTAGCTTACATAACGAAAGGCTCGGGAGCAAACTTTTGAATGGGGCAAGCTCCCTAAAAAATGAACCTATCGATGAGACATCCTTATTATACGACTGGAACAAGCAATTTTACGTGAAGTTCAAGCTCGTTAAAAAATAAACCTAAGGATGAGAAAATGTTCCCCCAAAGTTTAAGCTCATTAAAAAATGAACCTATCCATCGGCAAATAACCATTGCAATTGCATAATCATCAGCTTTTGAGCCTTGGTCGTGTTCTTACCATCACCTCCACTCTTTCTAGCCGATCATACGCCTCCATTTGATTATTTACCCCTTTTGAGGAACAAGTGCGATGAGTGATTCTATTATCCATCTTCTTTACACTGCCATGATTGAAAAGTTCCAACCCTTACTTGGAACCAGCTGCTATTCGAAAACATCACTCGTTCCTCAAAAAAAGAGTCTCCTTTAAGCTCTTTTCATCTGACTCATAAAATATGACAAGATTGTCGAGAAATTTGCCTCTCCAGCTCGTTAAAGCGATTGGAAGTGCCACCCCTCCTCTAGATTTTAATATTTTTGGACCTGAGGGATCATTACACAAAAAGATCAAGCGTTTGTCTTGTTCGGCTCATTAAAACTATAAAAAAGTCATCCCTTTCATATTATTTTATACTTTTTAGGACTTAAGGGATAATGCTACGAAAAAGGATTACTGGAGTTTCTTTTCCGTCTCTTTTTAGACTCTCTAAAATTGAAAAGGACTGAGTTATCTTTGTCGTTAAACTCGTTAAAACAATAGCGACAAACTTGTCCATGCAGACAAGAGCGAGTTTCACTGTTGCTAGGCTCATTAAAACATAGTGACGGGTTTCCCGAAGGGAAAATTATAGAACAAGCATATGTTATCCTCCTCAAGCTTGACAAAAATAAAGAGGTACTAGTCAGCAATGACTGGGGAAAATTGGGAAGAAAACTTAAAGAAACTTTATTGGTAGTAGGTCGCTCTTGAACATGACACTTTCACTCCATCACCATGATTGAGTCGGGTTGGGTTATATCGTTCACTGGTCATATCACCATTGGTCCGCCGTACCATCCATTCTTGGGGTTAACACTACCAATCCATTTCAGTGTCACCGATATGTTCAAGAGAAGTTGCTCAGAGAATTCACCAACCCAGCTTACATCTCATCCGCTGCAATACCTTCACGCTTCATTCTTTCATGACCGCCACCCTGAACCTTGTATCATCAGATCATTTTCACCTCCATAAAATCATTTGCTCCGTTTCGTGTGATAGATGTGGGATTCATTAAGGCCCTCCTACGATGGGTCACTTCTAGTCGACACCAACTCATTATCCAAGAAGTTAACTTAGGAACAACCCTTTTAGTACTTTGAAGCTTGCTTGCCTCAATGGCAAGTTTCTCACTTTCGGCGACAAGTTTACATCAATGGACTTGGACCAAAAGATTTTGCATGGTGTTTGACATCGACTCATGTATTCGCACCATGTGAATTGTACTGTTGTACCTTGAGGGTCATCATCATTATCAGTGATTCCTCTCGCGCTTTTAATAGCTTACATCATTGGTTGGTAATCAGGCGATGTCTTTCCATGTTCAACGTCAGAACATCCTTTCACATTGATTGACTTGTACTTCGGGCGAAGACTGAATGAGTTTGAAGACCCTGGATCTAGTTTTGTCAGGCTAGGCAATAACTCCATAATGCAAAAATGATTCATGTGTTTTATTCCATCAGGTAGGTCTTCATTATATACATGAGGGAGAGACTGTTCAGTTCATCTCTCGAAGATTGTTCATATTTCTAATTTATCTATTTACATAAATTCACCCAATCACAAGGATTAGGTGTTAACATTTTCCCCCTTAATCTGAAGGGATGTTGGTGAGTCCAAGCATCATTATGAATTGTTCAAGCTTTTCTCTTCCAAGCACTTTGGTGAAGATGTCTGCAATTTTCTCATTTGTGGAAAAATGACAAAGATGGATTGTTTTGGCCTCAACATGAAGTCGAATCAGATGATATTTAGTATTAATGTGCTTCATTCGATCATGGAATTTTGGGTTCTTGGCCAACTTTATTGCAGAGGTATTGTCAATCATGAGTGGAGTTGATTGTACTTATTTTACCTACAAATCTTCAAGAATTTTCCTAAGCCACACAATTTCTTTTGTTGCTTCAGCTGCTGCAACGTATTCTACTTCTGTTGTGGAATCTGTTGGAATTGATTGTTTTCGTGATCTCCAGGAGACAAATCCTGATCCAAGACTCATAGCACATCCTAAAGTTGATACTCCAGTTTCTTTGTCTCCATTGAAGTCTGAATCAGAGTATCCAATCAAGCTGAAGTCATCCACCTGTGTATACTTGATTCCAAAGTGTTGAGTTCCCTTCAAGTACCTTAGAAATCTTTTTACAGCAGACCAATGTCCCTCACAAGGCTCTTGCATAAACCTAGAGAGGATTCCAACAACAAACGAAATGTCTGGTCTAGTAGTAGTTAGGTAGTTGAGACTTCCTACAAGCTGTCTATACTTTGTTGCATCCTCAAATTCTTTTCTTCAATAGATGTGAGATTTAAGTTTTGTTCCATTGGAGTAGTAAGAGGATTTCATTCTATCATGCCGAACCTGTTCAACAAATCTCCAATGTATTTCTTTTGAGAAAGAAATATGGACTTTAGATGTTGGGTTACTTCAATGCTAAGATAGTAATGAACATAGCCCAAATCAGTCATTTCAAAACTTTTCCCCAATTCCTTCTTTATGGATGCAATGTAGCTTTCATTTTTCCCTGTCATCAAAATATCATCTACATATACCACAAGATATACAACTTGCCAACTTTCTTGACAAATAAAGTTGCATCATCAAGATCAAAATGTTTGAAATTGAGTTTCAGAAGATGCTCAGTTAGTTTTTCATAGCAGGCTCACGGTGCTTGTTTGAGGCCATACAAGGAATTCACCACTTTGTGTACTTTATGTTCATGTCCTTTCATAGAAAATCCTTTAGGCTAGGACATAAAAACATCTCTTTTAGATATCCATTTAAGAAATCAATTTTTACATCCATTTGGTGGACTTTCCAACTGTTCTGAGTTGCTAGTGCAAAGAGTGTTTAGATGTAGCCCATTTTGTTGTGGGGGCAAAAGTATCCTCATAATCGACCCCTTCCTTCTATGGAAAACCTTTTGCCACAAGCTTAGCTTTGTGCTTGTCAAGTGAGCCATCAGCTTTATACTTGTTCTTGTAGACCCACTTGCAGCAAATTGGTTTGGTTCCTAATGGAGGATCAACCAGCTTCCAAGTGCCATTCTTTATGAGGGCATCATACTCCTTTTGCATTGCTTCTTTCCATTCATCATGAGAAGCAACTTCTTTGAAGGAAGTTGGTTCAAAATATGTAGACAAGTTCAATTGACAATCATAAGAAACATACATATCAACAGGTGAATTAGAGTCATCCACATCACCTCCATTTTTCTGGTTTGAATTTCTGGTTCCTGTCTTTCCAACCTCATCAGGATGAACACTTTCAAGTGTCTTTGTCAGCCACTTTGGGGGACCTTTCTTAGATGGTCCAGGTTGCTCCATTGATTGAGTTAGGACTGAATCAAGATTGAGTCTCCCAATTCTATCAATTACATCACTTAAAGCATCATCCATTTTTGGAGTTTCATGCGGGGGAGAGTGTTCTTCAGAAGAAGATTCCACATGTTGATATAGTATAGGAATCCCCCCATCAAGATGTGGAATCTGATTATCAAATTCTTGAAATGATTTTGCTTTTGCCAATCTATCCAAGCGATCAAGTTGTTGCTCAACAACATTGTTAGTTTTGGATGATTCAAGAAAAATTACATCTCTAGATATAACAAACTTCTTATTGACTTCATCATAGAGGCGGTATGCTTTGGAGGTGTTTGAATACCCCAGGAAGATACACTTATGACTTCTAGCACCAAGTTTGTTTCTATGTGTCTTTGGTATCAAGGCATAACAGGTGGAACCAAAGACCCTGAGATGCTTTACCGAAGGAACATGTCCATACCACATTTCATATGGAGTCTTGTTTCTTATAGCATTAGATGGAGATCTACTCTTTATATATGCAACACATAGAACAACACCAGCCCAAAACATTATCTTCACATTTTTGAAGAAGAGCATGGATCGTACCATATTTAATATTGTCCTATTCATTCTTTCAGCTGCACCATTTTGTTGGGGATTATAAGGCACAATGGTTTGATGTTTGATCCCATGTTGGCAAAGATAGTTTTCAAATTCATTTGATGTGTATTCTTTTCCATTATCAGTGTGAATAGACCCAATATGAGATCGTGCATAATTTTCAATCCATTTATGAAAATTCTTGAATGTTTGAAAAGCATCAGATTTGTTCTTCAATAAATAAACCCAACACATTCTGGTGTAGTCATTAATAAATGTCATGATATATTTATTTCCATTTGCATAAGAAACATGCATTGGACCACATAAATCTGAATGAATAAGTTCAAGCTTCCTATGTGCTCTTGAATGTGAGTCATGAAAAGACTGTTTGCTATGCTTTCCTAGAATGCAAGCATCACATTGTTTAAGTTTTCTAGGAATTGTAGGCAAACCAACAACACCATTTTTCCTCAATAAGTGGAGACTGTCATAGTTTAAATGTCAAAATTTAGCATGCCATAATAAACTTGATGGAAGTGTACCTTCTTCATGATGAGAAATATATGAGAAATGTTGTGCATGAGCAGATGTTCCTTGCAGTTTGGAAAGCCTTTCTTCTTCTATTCCCCTCATGACAAGTGAGTGATCAAATGCTTTTCTTACCTCAAGCTTGCCATCAAACATATGAATGGAGTGACCTTGCTGGCGGATGTGGACCAAGGATAACAAGTTTCTCTTGAGTTGTGGGAGATATGGAACATGATCCAGAAGAAAGTTTGAGAGACCATGCAGTTTAAGCCTGATTGTGCCAAGCCCTGATGGCTTGATTTTTGACTGATCTGCAAAGTATACTACTCTATCAACATTGTCAGTGAAATCTTCAAAAAAATATTTTCTATGAGTCATGTGACAGGTTGCTCCTGAATCAAGCAGCGAATCATTTTTCCAAGAAGCAAGTGAAGTATTAAACAAATCTTCATTTACTCCAATGTTACATTGTGCCTCAACATAGTGAGCGGATTCTGGTGCTTTACCTTTGTCTGTATCATTAGTTTTACCTTTCTGTTGGTTTCTTCTCTGCTCAATTTTGTCCCATGGTAGCTTGCATGTAGAGGCATCATGTGATCCATTTCTTTTGCAGCGAATACAATGTAAATCTGCCTTTTCTCCTTGAGAATGTCTGCCCCCTCGCCTATGAAATATCTTCCTCTTCCACTTTGACCACCTCTTCCTCTTGTAGAATCTTGAGCAAGATGATTTTCTTTATGAGCAAGGCACACAACCTCTTCAAAAGATTCAGGGGCTGTCTTCTTTCCAAAAGCTTTCTCTCTTTCAACAAACTTTTTCACAAGAGAGTCAAAGGTTATATCTTTGAGATTTCCATTTGCTTGCTATGACTCAAGATAATTGGAGTAAGTAGAATAAAGTGCCTTGAGAAAAGTGATAAGAGGAATATCCAATTCAACCTTAATGGATTTGATATCATGCATTATAGACTTTACTTCAGATGCAAGAGCAAGAGGATCATTTTTTTGCAGTTCAAGAGTGAAGAGTTTAATCATGATTTGAACAACTTCAAGTGCAGAATGTGAGTCATAGAGTTCTTTCAGCTCTTGTAAGGCTTCAAAGGCAATTGAATATGACAAAATATGGCAACTCACCTCTTCATTTACAGATGTTGCGATTAATGCATAAGATTTTTTGTTCTTGTTTTCCTAATCGATGAGCTCTTTGTCTGAGGTAGGTTGTACTGGTTCATTGTCTCTATCTCCGACATCCTTTCCACAACTCATTGAAGATGAGGGTGTGTTTTATCATCTGGGACCATTCAGGATAGTTCTCCTTGCCAGTGAGAACTATTCCCACCATGGATATGATTGAATGCATTCTATAAAAAAAAATATTTCTGTTGATAGAAAAATATTTCTGCCAATATACAGTAAAATTGTACTCAAAAGGGCATTACCAAAAGATTTAAAATCCACCATGTGACCCACCTAAATCCATCATTATATAAATCCACCTCATATAAATCCCATAAATGTCAGTGGTTTTATATACCAAAAATAGTGGCTTGGAATGCTTTATATATATATATATATATATCCAAAGAAAAAAATGATATTAAATATACCAAAGAAAACATTGCGACATTGTCTGTGGGAAACAATTTTGGTTGTTTAATTCAAATCACAGTCAATAATCAATCATTCACCGCGAGCTCTACAAAGTTGGAGC
Source organism: Pinus taeda (assembly GCA_000404065.3). NCBI lineage: Eukaryota > Viridiplantae > Streptophyta > Pinopsida > Pinales > Pinaceae > Pinus > Pinus taeda. Next base: position 149 of record APFE030837770.1, on the reverse strand, counting down.
AGCAAACAACATCACAATTTGGGAATCATTCCACGATCTCGATATCCTTTCGACTTCTTCAAAACTCAATTAACATATCAGCACCATTCTATCAAAACTTCTGGTATCATTGCAGAGAAAGAGAAATCGAGCCGATCTTTAGATTCAAA
>APFE030837753.1:96444-112524 GCA_000404065.3 Pinus taeda | reverse complement strand
AGGATTTGAGATATTTTTAAGGTCTTTCTCCCATTTTCAAGGCTTGACATGAAGAGTTGAGGCTTAAGACTTGCAAAGGAGGTATGTATGAGTGTTGACAGACTCACACAAACTGTAGAAAATCATGGTGACAATTTTTTGTGTAACAATTAGGGATGCTTGCCTCCCAAACTCGAGATTGATTTATCTTTAACTATCACTAGCTTCGCTGCTAATGAACTTGGTGGGCTTGGTTTCTTGTAACTCCAAGCTGATGAGATATGGTAGAGGAATATTCGAGTGATTGAGAAGTTAAGGAGGGAGACTCAATCTCCTAAAATCAATATTTCTTGACTACTTCGAGTTCCTGCACTTAAATTAGCCCAAAATTGCTCCAAATCCTGCAATTAATTCACATTAGACCACATGACATAACATCTCACATTTACCATTCTCACTAAGAAAAATATAATAAAATATGTAAAGAAATGTGAGAAAAGTTGATTTTAATAAGTTGGAGAGTGGCATTAAGGCCCATATAATTTACCTATTGATGAGCCTCGTCAGTTATAAATTGAGCCTAATGTGAGGTGCTAAGACACAACAACAACACAATATTAAGAGAGGCTTCTCAATGAACATGTGTTGGCCTGAGAGAGTGTTGCAAGGATAGTGATCAATTTTGTATTTTCTCAATTGGGTCAGTATCCTAGGATGAGAGCCCAAGTAAGTTATGTGATTAATTTATTAATGGATAACTATTGATTGGGCAAAAATTTGTTTATGTGTATGTGATTCAAATCGATTAATTGCTTCTACTAAATATTTTGGTTAGGAACTGATTTGTTTATTCATTCAGTTAATAATTTTTGGGAACTGAATATCGGGTGTTAGGTTTGGAAAATTCTGACATTCATAGCTCAAGGGCATTGAGTACCATTATCTCAACAAGTGAATTTCAGATGTCCAACATTATCTTAAAATCCAATTTATCTCCCATGCTCCTGCAAATGCATTTGTGCACCATTTCCATTCATCTTGTTCCAATGAGAATCTGAAATTCATACTTGTTTTTGATATATTTTGGTTGGGGTTCGTCTATGTATCCACAAATCAAGGATTGCGTTCTCCATCATGCTCATGGTTGAAGACAATTGGTCTTTAGTAGTGGCAAGGTTCTTCTCACTATCCATGCATTCTCACACAAAAACCAACCATGGATTTTTCCATACACTCCTCCACACGTAGATACACACAACATAATCATCCATGCAAGTCTCCTCCACATGCAAATTTCTCTTCTACAAGGATGCACACATACGAATACACATACAGTAGAAAGTGTAACTCTCAACCTCAGTGAAAAGTTTTCATAATTTTTTTGAGCCCTCTCTTGTATTTTGCTAGGCTCTAATACCATTTGTTAGCTATTATAGCCCATCATAAAACAAGGACATAGATAATTATGTACAAGAAACATATAAAACTGGAAACTATATTAAGTAAACATTTTAGCGCATGGTTTTATTGTAAAAAAAGGTCACTATATATAATGATGGTGAACATAGTGAATACATTATATTTGAGAATTTGTCCAAACCACCACCATAACTATCTCCTCAAATATTTCCATGAATCTCTCAATAAATATTTATCCCTATTTTCACTCATTTCTCCAATATTTCAATCTTCCTTAGACTTCTATGCTTGGCCTAGGCCATTACATTTTCATAAATAATTTAGACAGTAGATATAATTCACAAGTAAACATTATTCCATCATTGTTGTTTTGAAAAATTGGACTTATATAGGAAAGAAGGATTGTGTTATGGATAGTAGGCAATGCATCGAGTGTTATATATGGATTGGGTTGAACCTCAATAGTCGCTTTGTGAAGTACCCTTTCTTCCTACAAATTTAACTTTTTATATATGGATCCAAATTTAGTTTGACTAGATATGTTAGAAAGAGGTGAAAGTAATCTTTCGAAAGGGCCTCACACATTGCATGTATCAATCCATGAACAAGCTTAAAATATATATATTTTGATGATATTTTTTGGAAGAGAATTGTGTGGATGAGTAAGTCTATCTGACATTTTGGGTAGACACTCCACCCATGGTCCCTAATGATGGGTGAAGTATCCTCCTAAGATGTTGGATGGACTTACTCCTCCACGTAGTTCTCTTCCGAAATATATCATCAAAATATATAGAGTGTCCACCTGAAACATTGGATGGACTTACTCCCCTACATAGTTCTCTTCCATAAAATATCATCAATATGAATAACTGTGGAGATATCTAAGCACATAGCTATACATTTTGTTTCAAAATTTTCAGGCCTAAAATTGTACATTGCAAAAATAGCAGTGGCAATATTTCCTTTGTGATAGAACATATCAAAGCCTATATATGATCTCCTTGCAAGTAGAACACTACATAAATCATGGTAGTCTAAAAAAATAAATATATAGAGAATAAAACACTAGTCTATGTGCCAACAACAATCCAAGTAAATGGAAACAGTGCTCCAACCATGTAATATTTACAAATCTAGGAAATTAGACCTTGAGTAAGAGTTCAAACATTAGAATCCATGGATTTCAGAGGAGTTGGATTCAAGGGATAGGTCTCGAATCTTGTAATATTCAAAGGCCTAGGTGTCATGGAAGATAAAGAGACCAACCCCATGAAGCCTGGACCAAATTCCCTATGATATTAAAGATCAAACATTGGGTTCAAATATGAGTTAGTACTAACACTTAAACTATATACACAATTTTCCTCTCTTTATGGGATAACCAAATGGTTGGCACAATCAGATGTTATCTCCTCCACCCAATTTCAAATCCATGGGATACATATTTGTACCATTGTGAGAAGGTTCAACAAGTAGGATTTCCCACCCTCATGGAGTCTCAGTGTAATTCCTTTTATATCTAACTTATGAGATATAATAACAACCACGAACACTGTGACTACCAAATACCTGGAAGATGTCGACTTTCACATGGTCAGGTGGAGCTTTCCACCATTTCCACTCTCAACATCCATCTAGAACAAGAACTATATGAGACTCTAGGGAATACTAATCTTCAATGTAATTGGAGCTACTACCACAAATTATGTTGTGGAGTAGGTGTACAAAACTCTAGATTGGCTATATTCTCAAGCGAAAGAAATCGTGATATTCATAGAAAGAAGGTGGAGCTAGTGTGTCTCAGTGGAACGACTAAATGAGGGATAATTATTTGTATAGATACAATCAATAATGTATGAAGAGCATGAGGAATTAATTACCTATCCCTGCATTTCCTCTGTCTTCACTATGAGCAAGCTTGGGATTTATGTTCCAATTGTGAGCACCCCATTGTTGATCCTTAAGGACTACAAGTACACCATCCATTCCTAACAACCAGTGGCATGCTCTTGGAACTTGTGTGAATCCATAATTTACAAAATAGGAGACAAATTTGCGAGTGGTGACCATAAGATTATTTACACTGTGAATATGATATGGTGAAGTTTTTGCAATGTACAGGGGGTTCTTAATGAAGTTATAATTGTCAAAACAATCCATTACTCTGCCACCAATTAAAACTGATGGAGATAGATTCGTTTCCATAAGTAGGGAATCCAAAAGGAAAACAACATTTGGAACGAAACATGCTCATTTTCCTTCCAAAATGATCACAAGTTTTACTTCCCAAATTTTCTCCCAACGCAACTCCACCTATAGTTGTATATAACGTCAAAATGTTTGTGAATATAAAGCAGCACACTAGAATATCGACTAGATGAAAACCTTGTGCCTGGTTGCAGATGAAGAGAGGCCAAGTAGGAGTGGATGTATGGTGTGAGAGTTTGTTTTTTGCCCCTTTAGGGTTGGTACAAGGAAGGTAATATTTGTGGTTATATATGGTGTTGTGTGTGTGTGTTGTGTGTGTGTTGTGTGTGTGTGTGGTTGTGTGTGTGTGTGTTCAATTAGTTTTCATTCAATTTTAATTTATTTACAGAGAATTTTTAGGTGGATGGTAGGGATTTAACCTCCATAGAATATTCTTAGTAGTATACACAAATCAAATGCTAATATTTATTTCCAAAGTAGTTACACATTTTTCTTCCCTTTTAATTAAATTCATTAATAAAAAAAGATGGCATATAAACAAATATCCTATAAAATGAATTATGGTTTTTTTGGCATGTAGTATTAATAAGCCATGACATTGGTCGATGGTGTAACACACCCTGCCAACCCCCTAAAGGATTCATAGGTAGTGGGAGGTATTACATCTGAATTGAATAGACCTCCATGATCCTGTTATGGGACTAGTTTACAAATTTCCTCTGTTCACATTATTAGAGGAATTAACTTTAGATAATGCCAATGCATTCAACTCGTAGAGAGCTTTCCAACAATATATTTTTTTTATCAAAATCTGATAATTGAATCAAAAGATATGTCCATTTAAAGTGCCACTATTGTAACCCTGCCACATAGGCAAGACCTACCACGTGGCACTTGCCACATCACTTAATCACCTGGGCCCACAAATTTGGCCCTCTAACGTGTTTGTTACAAAATCACATTATATTCGGAGAAAAAAAACATATAAGTGGAGTAAAGATAGGAACAATATGGAGGGCTACGATGGAAATGGGATGTAGGAAGGAAGTCTTCCTCTCACATCCCACATGGGAATGGAAAAAGTTAAATGGAATATAAGGAGCTTGTAGAAATGATGAGTGGTAGATGGAACATGGGGACATGGATCAAGGCTAGGGTGCATGTTTGTGAAGGAAACTTAGGAATGAGGAGTGCATGTTAACTCTTCCCTTCACCACATGTGAAAGTGTGGATAGAGTGTAAGGTGGAAAATAGGGTGAGATGGAGGTAGGAGCTATTCAAAAATGTGGAATGAGAGGGTAATGAGTTTTAGAAAATGTAACAAGGTTCAGCCTTCATAATGATCTTTGTACTTGTATCATTGTATATTTTATGTAGAAGAAAAAGAAAAAAATTATTTTTCAAGCATGGGTTTCATGCTCAAAAAAAATATTATTTCATTAGTTAAGCATGTTTTCATGCTTCTAAGATTTGATGAATCAAAGAGTCAAAGTTCTATTTGGAGCTATTGTAAAAAAAAAAGGGAAAAAGAATTTTTAAATTTGTAATTTGGGTCAAAAATCCCTCTGGGTGCCAAGTCGGCCCTGCCTTAGAAGACATGTCTATTCACACCCATCTTAGAAGTATAAATAGAGATTGATTTGAGTTCATTTTAACATACTCAATTTGTTGGATTGGTTTTGAAATTTCACAGAAATAGGAGGGTTGAAGTCTAAAATTGAAGAAGGGTTTGTGAAATTTTTTCCTTATCATATCTCTTGTTGAAGATCCGTCATTGGTCTCTTTATATTGATGGATTTGCTTTGCAGAAGGAGGGTTTGACTTGGCATCTAGAATGTAAAAGTCTTGGATCTTGGATATCTTACTTTGATCTGATTTTATAAGAAGATAATTTTTATGGGTTTTCCCCTTGGAGGGGTTTTTCCCTAGTTTGGAGCCTATATCTTGTGTTCATTGTTTTTTTGTGATCTTCGTGTTTACGTTTTGGTAATTGTTTGATGAAAGAACATAATAAAGATTGATAAAAGTTCAACAAAATTCACAAGAAATTATCAAAGAAAGAGAAAACTAATCTAAATCGTAAGCCTCCTCATTTCTCAACATGTTATTAGAGCTAAGTTTTGAAGTAAGAGGCTTGAAGATCACTCTGTTGGAATTTGGATTGGAGATTTCTAATAAATCTTGTCTATTCTTTGTGGCATGTTTCCTGGGTTCATATTTCAGTGATCCATGGCACACATTACAGTGGAATGGATGCTCTTTTAATATACAATGGATCGTTGTGATTCGTATATCTCATATATGGATCATTGACACATATCTATGGCTTGTTATCTGTACAATATTAAATCTCACACTTGAACCTATGATCACATATTTGTGATACTCACATTTGTGACTCTATGATCAAAATAATATAAGGTATATATATTATATATATAATATATATATAATATATATATAAATATTATATATATATATAATATACATATACAATACAATATATAACATATATATAATCATATAATATAGATATAATAATATATATATATAATAGTGTATATAATATATATATATATATATATATATATAATAATAATATAATATATATTATATATATATATATATAATATAATATATATATATATATATATAAATATATATATATATATATAAGAATAAGATAATAATATGTAAGAACAGTATATATATATATATATATATATATATATATATATAATATAACATTATATATAATATATATATATAAATATTATAAGTTTACTATAGCTGTAACATAACCTATAGGTTCGCATGTTTTCTATGGAACACATATTCATGTGGTTTGTCTTAACTATGACTCTCATATGTCTCGCTTCGTGTTGTGGTAATCCTAGGAATTCATAAAATTATAAAAGGTAATACATGAAGTTTTCACTGATCCTGAAGGATGAGTCTATGAGGATAAACACTATGATTTACTCAAACCACAAAAATCAGCATACATGAGTTCATTGTTTTGAGGCAAAACTACTCATACTATCACATATTACAAGTAGTCTGTGATTTGATATTAAAAAGATTATGTACCTTGCATTCCAGTGTTCGCTTCTATGATTATGAATCTTGCATATCACATATGAGATTGTGTATCCCTTGTATGGAAATTGTATATGTATATGTCGTTGTTGTGATCTCATTATAGTGGTATCTTTTTTCTGAGACTCGTATGGCTCATATATATATATATATATATGCCATACTGAACCGAACCATTTTGTTATATATATATAGTTAGGTTCAGTATGGCATACATAACTCACCTCACATCCATTAGTGTGATCATAACTCTCAATGGATTGGATCTTTTTGTGATTCATACTATGGTGGCTCAATTAAATGTATAGTGGAATTATTATAAATAGTAGCATCATTATAAACAATGACATCTCATACCTTTATGGTAGTGGCATTGCATAGTACACAATGACATTGTGATTCTATGACATCAATTCTTTGTGGCTTGCAACATTTTGAGGCTCATATCATCACACTTATCTCTAAGTGGCATCGCATGTAGACTTTGCATTTGTTATCATTGCACAGTGGCTTAGCTGGAAGTGGCTTGCTTTGTCTCGTTCTATACTCTGAGCCAATTAAAAAATATATAGTGGCTCTTGTTATTGGAAAATTCAAAGTGGAAGCTTATTAAATCAATTTTCCTTCTTCTTGTTTTCTTTAGTTGGATATTTTCATCAAACAAGTATCAAGAACAAAAACAATTACAATAGAGGACCCAAATATTAGGCTCTCAGCCAGGGAAAAATCCCTCCAAGGGGAAAACCTAGAAAAACTATTCTCTTCTTGTAGAATCTACTTTAGATGAGACAACAAAGACCCAAACCCTAGACCAAGTCCTCTCCAAGTACCAAGTCAATCCTTCCAACAAGTTATTCCTTGATCTAGCACTAACCATATTCCAAATGCAACTTTGACCTCCCAGCTTTAATATTTCTCTTTCGACCTGCAACTTAGACCCTTGTAGCAGATGCAAAAAGCCTAATCCAACTTCCTCTTGAGACCTTCCTTGAGAAATATAGATCCTTCCAAAGTCTAAGAGGTAAATATAGAGTTTATTCCTTCCAGCAACAAGAGACTGCACTTCCTCCTACTACAACTCAGATCTGCAATTTCAACCTCCTTTCTAGCTACAAAAATCATATACTTTTGCATTTGTGAGAGAGAGATAGCTCAAAAACAAGTCTTCTTATCCTTATATACCTTCACTCTTCTTGCCTTCTTGCTTCCTAGCTATAGATCGAACTTTTAAATTTTTATGGTATGTTCTATGCTTGAGACAATTACTTCAATCTCTTATTATACCAGTAACAATTCTGCTTCAAATTCCAATAGAAATCACTATATATTTCAGTTACAATCACTTATAATTTAGTTTAGATCATCATTGACAGTAATAGTAGATATAAAATCATCAATAATATGCACAAGAAGACAAGCTAATACAATGAACACAAATATTTAGGATAATGCCAGAGCAAAACCCCAAGTAGGGAAAGGAAACCAAACCTTCTTATTGATCAATTTCAAATGTTCAATAGAGAGAGAAAATCCAATTAAGTACAATTATGACCAACCAATATACAAAACAAGAATTCCAATCTGATCTGTCAAAGTCTACAAATCTTAGATTAGTCAACAACATTCAATATTACCTAACCAGGCCAATCAATGGTGATCAAACAATATTCAATTAGCGTTAAAATTGGCAACTAGGGCCAAGCTCCATGTGTGTCATCTTATTAATGGAATTTGATATTTTTCTTCGATCCCTCTCATCGAGAGGTGTAGGATTGATCTAAAGATCATCTTATTCCGATAAGTATTCATGGAGATATGAATTTATTAGTGTTATGGGACAATTCGTCAAGGTCGGACAACAACCAAATAAACCAACTTGTGCTCAACGTTTCAGTATAAATAGAGGTGGCCTTCAAGTCATTTCACACACTCACTATTGAGATCTCTCTTCTTTTTGTTTTGGGTTTGATGAAGATGACATCTAGAGGGAGTTCCCTAGCTGATACACTACCCTACTAGAAGATGCCCTAGAAGCTGTCATGGACAAAGCTCTACGCTGCCCTGATGGAGAAATCTAATATGCAGCAAGAAGAAGGCCCACACAGTTAGGGAGGAAGGTTTCATATGAAGCCTTAACACTGGTATGGTAGAAGTCCAATGTTGTCATCTAAGTAAGTTTCTACGCTACCCTAAACTACACAGCAAGAATAAGCCTAAATGATGCCCTAACGTTGCCCTAACAAATTGTTCTAGGACACAGTTTAAAGAGGGTTCTTATGTGCCCTAACTATTGTAAATGCAAGCCCTAGCCGCAATCCTATTGGGAAGACTAGAGCCTTAACCTAGCTGCTGATAATGGAAAGACTTGGCCATTGTTTGAGGAGATCTCTAGCAGTCAAAGAGAGCCACCATACACTGCCTAAAAGGTTCCTCATCCACTGTCTAAAAACTCATCCCAATCTACAGTTTCAAAGAGGCATCTATCTGCCCTAGCCGCAGTAAAAGGTGAAGGTTACAGCCATCAAAATAAAGGTTTCTAGCAGCTGTCGTTTGTGCTTCAAATCGTAGTCCAAGTAGGGCCAAATATTGCCCTAGTCTCAACCCTCAAGGAGGTCATCTTGGCCACAATTGGAGAGGAACCTATCAGCGAAATGATGAATTTTAGGAGTTCCATAACTCTATGAGGAATGAACCCTAAGATGCTATAAGGAAAGTCAGATCTATGTCACATTGTTGTAGATGACAGCATGACACATGAGATCAGTTTTGGGCATGATTGTGTAGCTATAAGGTCCATCATAGACATTGTTCTTCAAGGGTAATAGTTAAGTACTGTATGAAAATCTTGCTTGTTGTTGGGCTAGGCCGCAGGCCATAGCCAACAACATATTGTGTTAAGGGTTGCACAAGGATAAGGATTGAAGGTTGATGTGATTGCTTGTGTGGTCAGCATGTTAGACAATATGGTTAGATGCAGTAGTGAGATGCAACATGGTATTAGATATAGCTAGTGCAACAACATGATGATATGGTGTAGCAGCATGATGAGTGCAGCATTGAGTGCAAATCAGTGATGAGTGCAGCATTGGGCGCAAATCTATGATGAAAGCAGCTCAGTGATTAGAGCAGCTCTGTGACAGGAGCAGTAGCATGAAGTGCATAGCATGGTCATTATGTCTAGCATTGTGGTGATGAGTGCAGCATGGTGCAGCGTGGAGAGGTGCAACATGTGGATGAGATGCAACACAATGATAGGTGAAGGAGTCACCTTGGAGAATCAGTTGAAGCATCATGTCTTCAACTGATCTCATGTAGAGATGAATCTAGAAAGTCAAAGTGTTGACTTCTGTTGTAAATGTACTATCTCTCTCTCTCTACTAAACTATTGAAGAACATATATGAATAATTGATCAAGGGTTTCCCCACATTGGGGTTTGTCCCTGGCTAGCACCACATCTTATGTCCTCTTGTCTTGGCTTGTCTTTTGCAATTTATGTTTATGTTCTATTTGCAGTTTACTTTAATGCTAATTTGATTGCTAATCTGGAAAAGATATTGAGCTAACTATGAAAATTTAAATAAATTGTTCTAAGCATAGAACATACCTAAAATTAACATGGTATCAGTGGTGAGATGAAGACAATGCCCAAGCAAGAGTGAAAGAGAAATCACAAAAGAAAGTCAGGAAAGGACAAAAGGATCAATGGATTCCTTATCCCTCTTCAAATTCACCAAGGGTGAAATTGAAGCAGAGAATATTATCAGAATAGCGCATCAAGAGCTTATGATGGCCTACCTAAAGATCAATTCATCAGGAAATCCGAATCTAAGGGTGGAAGGAAAGGCAGATGACTTGTTTGGCCATTATGTGAAGGAGTCTCCACTGGCAGGGACACATCACTTGATGATGATAACAATCATTCCAAGGACACCTTCAATGACCAGAGAAATGACAGGTAATGCAAGTCATCAAGGAAACGACCTACTCTTCAGAGAAAGCAAGGAACCCGAGGTATGAAGAATCAAATGTTGTTTCTAATAAGATAAAGAAGTATTATATTGTATTGGCCCTCTCCTTCAGATTCTTTAGGAATTTGGCTTATTGATTGTAGTGCTTCAAGGCACTCCATCGGATAGAAGGGTGCTCTCTCTAGTTTGGTAGAGATGGAAACAATCATGGGATTATACGTGGAGCCAATGCCACCTATCCCGGAAAGGTGTAGGGAATGTTACCCCTCAATTGAATGAGGGTAACTCTATTCACTTACAGAATCTCTTTTATGTGCTTGATCACAAGTAGAACCTGGTTTCCATTTCGACAATGGAAGTCAAAGGTTGCAGGGTGGCATTCATTGATGGAAAGGTACGTGTTTAAAAATAAATTTTTCTAAGATGCTTTTGAGTTCAAGGTTGGAAATTTGTACCAAGTTGCAGGATGGTTCATTGGGGACCATATAAGTTGACACATCTCATCTATAGCATTTTAGGTCTACTTACAGGGCCCTACCTGATGTGAGTTAGATGGTGACTCAGATGACTGAATTCAAGAAGAGCATGAAGGTACATATCTAAGATGTACCGAAGGAAAATATTACAAGGGGACCATTCCCGTCATGTAGCAGGTCCACAGGTTTGGCACAACTCAAGGAGTTTGAGATTCATGATCGGGAATCTCATGTATATAGGTGGAAGAAATCCCTCTACAATTTGAAGAAAAACACCCCGGGCATAGTATGAAAGGATTGATTGCTGTCTGATGAAGCTGAGATTCACTAGGAGTGAAATAGATCCAAACCATTACTCGAAGGTTGTGGATGATAGACCTCTCATACCGACACCTTCTGAGAATGACCTATTTCTAACAGGTGCAAACCCTCTCACTCGCAGAAGTAAGAGGGATTTGGATTCCAAATATGGAATGATAAATTGCAAGCTCGTGACTATCTCGAGGATCTTAACTTTCAAAAGTTATACGGTGGTGATGTCGGACCAAATTTGGGAAATGCCTCTGAGTTTCATAAACTCATTTGCATTAATATTCATGGTGAACTTCCGTCTGGATATATGTTTTGTAGTTAGCATGGTAAGCTCATATTTTTTTTAGCCTCACTCGATTGGTGCCAAGAATCTTCTGAGATATCTTCAAGGCACAATCTCTCATGGATTGAGATAGATTGCCGAAAATATGAAGCTACATGATTATTCAAATTTTGACTGGGCCGGCAGTGTGGAGGACCACTAGAGCACTTCTCAGTGTTGGTTCTTTTTGGGTTCTGCTTTGATATCATGGATGAGCAGGAAGTAGAATTCAGTTCTAGAAGCACCGCTGAGACCGAATACATAGCCACGAGTATGATCTCGTATGAAGTTGCCTGGTTGAGGAAGCTCTTCAATGAGTTGTTTTTACACAAGATGAATACCACTGTGATCCTTTGTGACAACCAGGGGGGATACGATCGTTGAGGAATCCCATATTCGATGATTTCTCCAACAGATAGACATCAGATACTAACTTATCTAGGATATGGTAAGTCGATGAGCGAGGAGTCTCCATCACATTGAGACTGATGTACAGGTCGCAGACATTTTGTCAAAGCCCTGGGGAAAGGTCAAATCTGTGACTTTCCTAAATGACTTGGAGTCATTGAGAGACCTTCGTATAAGGGTCCTGCATGTTGCATGCATAGAGCTCTAGGGGGCTTGGGGTAATTACTGGAACGACATACGACCACTGGGCGACTCACCCACCCCTAGTGGTGCGCTGTGTACAGGGTGAAAGGTCCAACCTTCCCCTGTGATACCCTGTGGCGACTTTGGGACAGGATGATTAGTTCTCCTGTGGGCTAGGATGATTAGTTCTCCTATGGCAACTGTTAAACAGGATGATTCGTTCTCCTGTGGGATAGGATGATTAGTTCGCATGTTGAGGCATCCTACCCATGCAGTCTGGGACTCATGGGAAGTACCTCTCATCTGATCAATGAGCAGGGAAATGGGGTTAGGGACCATAGTTGTACCATCGATGGACACATTGTTGTATCTACTGTACTCCCTATGCTAGGATGACCTCCATTTATCTAGGATCAATATAGTGGTTTGAGACACTCTCCTATGACATTGATCTGGGATCAATAAAAATGACTTCGGGTCAGTAAGAGTGACATGACACACTCTCTTTAGATGAAACTGACTTTGGGTCAGTAGAGAATGGTATGAGACATTATTGATCAATTCTTCTTCTTCATGGTTCTTAGCAGAGCAGATCAAAGTAGAGCAGTGCAGGGCACTGATGGCAAAGATAATACAGTCAGATGTAAGGATCAGCGGATGGAGTTCTCCCTATGTTTTTGGGAAAACTAGTGTCTTTTCAATCGACTAGCCCTCTAGGTTTGGCAGCGACCCTAGAAACAAGAGTTTAAAGCAATTTGTGATTTCTTATATGTATAATAGGTAAGAGAAAGACAAAGGAACCAACCTGGATCTTCCGCTTAACTCCTTGCTTGATCTATTTCCCCCTTGACAAAGCTTGCAACTCCTCTCCATACTTATCCCGCTTGGAGAGTACCTATAGAAACACAGTAACAAAGAATTGTCAAATAATATTGATCTATTATATCATAATCATTACATAATCAGAAATATAATGAACATACAATGGCATTCACAAATAATAACATTCACAAGTGCACAATTGTATGGAAGAAAACTTGAATAACTTTATTAAATAGAAGGGAGAATTACAACCCAGTTGTTTGATCCAGCATCAATCCCTCTTCACCTCATGAAATAGTAAGATCACACCAACAATACAATGTTATTTCTCAAATACAAACTATCAGCACTTCCTTGCAATTCACAATATTCTAGCATGTAGATCTCTTAGATGAGGGATCCATTTATAGATGTGTGCAAGGGTGTGAGTCATCTCTGGGGTTTTGATTAGTGTCATTCCACTTGTTGCATTTGGTTCCACTTGAAGATTTCTTGGATCTCTTACTCATCCCTGGGCGAATTCAGAGAGGCAAGTGTCATAGGAGAAGTTTCTAGAAGATCCCTTGAGCATCCACTTAGCAAATTGTCTCAGAAATTTGTCCATCCTCACCCATCGCACCCTATAGAAGGCCTAATCAGTATGCATCACACCTGGCTAGTGTAGAAGTCAGTATGCATTGCACCTTGACAGTGGAGCAGTCAGTATGGTCCAGTTTAGGCCAATTCTGGATGGTTTCTAAGGTGGAACTTTTTGGGGAATGATGTAATCAGATGACCATTTTCTTTTAGGGTATGAAACAACACTTTTAGGGGTTGAAGAGCCCTATTTTATAGACATATAAGATTGGGGTTAAAGTTCCCAAATATGTCTATAACAATTGCTCCCTAAAGCATGAAGTCATAAATCTTGATGTCGGGTGAAATGCTTTATCATGAGGATCCGAGGTTTCGAACTGGAAGGTGACCTCTATAAGATACAATACAATACATCATCATAATATAATTTTCATGATCTAGCTGAGGCGAGCATTCCCATGCTCAGCTTTATAAATTCATATCATGTACATAGAACAGATAGTCGTTTGTTGTTTTCGGAATGTCTTCAATCTTCATTCTGATTTCATGATATCCTGAACGAAGATCCAACTTGGTGAAGTAAATTGATCCATGCAATTCATCCGTTAATTCATCAATGACAGGAATGGGAAACTTATCTATAATAGTGAGCTTGTTGAGCTCCCTATAATCCAGATACATGCGCCATGATCCATCCTTCTTGTGCACCAATACTACTGGAGCAGAGAAAGAACTTTGACTCGGTTGAATTATACCAACCTCTAGTATTTCTGCAACCATACATTCAATTTCACTCTTTTGGGCATAGGGATATCTGTACGGCCTGATTTTTGGAGGAACACTTCCTGGAATCAGATGAATAGCATGATCATGATCACGAATAGGTGGAAGAACTTTGGGAGTCTCGAATACCTTGGAATGATTGTCCAAGACTTTTTGGAGATCTAGAGAAATAGATGATTCCAATATGGAAACATCTAGCGAACATAATTGTGCAATTAGACCTCTTTGTTCCTTTTTTAGAAGCTTTGTCATACCATTAGAGCTAATTATCTTTCCCGGTTTCCCTGCAATACCCCTTAATTCCACTTCTTTTCCTTCCACAAAAGTTTCATGAAAAGTTCTTGAAAATTAAAAGCTATTGTACCCAAGGATTGTAGCCATTGGACTCCTAGTACAACATTAGCACCTCCCATTGGAATGGAGAGCATTGGGCTAGTCATACATATTCTCCCATGGATAGCTTGATATTATGGCACTTTCCAGAGAAATTTATTGTTCCTCCATTTGCAACCATCACTTGACACTCTGGTGCTGGATATAAGAAGCAATTCAATTCTTTGCTACCTTACAATGAATAAAATTGTGGGTACTTCCTGAATCAATCAACACTATTACCTTTTTCTTCTTGATTTGTCCTTCTATCTTGATGGTTTGAGGGTGGTATTCCCACCAATGCCGATTCACGAAGATTATTGGTCGGATTCATGTTGTTCTTTAATCTAGGCTTTTGTTCCGGAGTATATCTCTCTTCTTTTGACCTTTTCTTTGCTCCTTTTCTTCTCTCTTCACCATTCTTATGTTTAAATAATTTCTTCTCGGCACACTTATGACCTTTAGTGTATTTGCTATCACAACTGTAACAAAGCCCTTTTGCTCTTTTTTCTTCAAATTGTTGTAGTGTCAACCTTATAGGTTGTGGAAGACTAGGGGCAACAACACTTCCATCTTTATAGTTGTGAGTGGTATGCTTCCTGGTTGCCATAATTTTGCTTTCCATTTTTCTTGCTAACCTGAATGCCTTCTCTAATGAATCAGGTTCCCAAAGGCGAACATCATGTAGGATATTATCCTTTAAAGACCCTATGAACACATCAATCCTATGCTCCTCTGGAATATCTTTTACCCTTATGCTCAATTTTTGGAACTCCTCAATGTGCTCCATTATTGAACCCTTTTGTTTGAGACTTATCAATTGGCTAAAAAAAGTGTTGCTTTTTGTATCCTCATAATGTGCTATCAATTCTTCCGTAAAAATTGCTCAAGTGATAAATTGTTTACGAGAGCAAAGCCATTGATACCATACAAACTGATTTGGTTCCAAATATAAAGTTGCAATACGTACCTTTTGTGTGTTTTGCACATTATTGAGATCGAAAAATGCTCCATCTGTAATATCCATGTTGCAGGATCCTTGCCATCAAAATTCCTCATATCGATTTTTGGAATATGGTGGGTCTTCGATCCAACATTAGAGTCTATGGAATCATGATTAACATTTCTTTTGTTCTCATCATGAGTTTC
>APFE030837753.1:57325-93549 GCA_000404065.3 Pinus taeda | reverse complement strand
TCGATATTGCCTCTAATGTATCTCTGTAATTTCGGATCATCTAGTTCTGAAATTGTGATCTGTGGTAGCCCTCTATGTCCTCTTTCCAATTCCACCAGTCTGATCCCAATTAGATTCTCCAATGAAGAGTTATGCCAAATCTCCCACAGTGACCTGATTATAGACTAATTCAGTAGAGCGAACTTGTACAACGTGCCACGTGTCTCTATTTTGATCTTTGGCTCTGAAAACTATATACAAGAAACTAAAGTCCGTCCTCTTTTTGTACCTTCTTACGCAATTTCAATATGATGCTCCGAGAGAAAGTTATGACCATTTTCCCTAGGTCACCTGTTTTGAATGTAATTCAGGATTCTGCAAAAGGACCAACTTCCTCAGATCATATCTCTGCAAATATAGTGCGAAAAGATCTAAAATTCGGACCTGAGATTCAGCACAATGTCTTCTCAAATGGGTTTTGTTTTTAGCTTCTGAAACGTTGCAAAAAAAAGTTATATCGAAAATTCCACGATGACCTGTTTGGAGCAGCGAAACCCTAGAATCCAAAGCTCTGATACCAAATGTTATGAAACCAGCTCAAGAAAAGATAGAAAAGATAGATCAACGCCTTAGAATTCAGCCTCTTCGAGGGGGAAACCTCCTTTACATTACATAAATGAACATTTCTTTGATGATTCAAATGACAAAACCTCCTTTCTATATATAGGAGTCTAAGGAGTCACAATATAACCCAGCGGACCTAACAATAATAATATAAAGCCACAAAAATAACAAAAGAGGGATTCTATGGGGCACAGTAATAACAATATGGGGACAATAGGGGCACAACAATATTAATATGGGGTACAACTACAATAGTAATGGGGTAATCACTAGTATTATAGGGGCCCAACAGATAACATATGCTTGTTCTATAATTTGCCCTTCGGGCAAACTTATTGCTATGTTTTAACGAGTCTAGAGATAGTGAAACTTATTCTTGTCTAGGTGGACAAGTTTGTCGCTATTGTTTTAATGAGTTTAACAAAAAGGATAACTTGGTCCTTTTCATGTTTAAAAAGTTTGAAAAGGGACGAAAAGGAGACTCCAGTAGTTATTTTTCGTAGCATAATCCCTTAAGTCCAAAAAAGGATAAAATAATATAAAAGGGATGACTTTTCCGATCACTTTAACGAGCCAAAAAGGACAAGCACTCGAACTTTTTCATGAGATAATCCTCGTGTCCAAAAAAGATTAAAATATATAGGAGGGATGGCACTTCCAATCACTTTAAAGAGCTAGAAAGGGCAATTTCTCAACAATATTTTCATATTTAACGAGTCTGAAAAGGGTTTAAAGGAGACTCGATTTTGAGGAACGAGTGGTATTTAGGGTGGAAACTGGTTCGAGGTAAGCTAGAACTTCTCAAAACATGGTCGTTTCTAGGAAAAGGTTGGCTAATAGGACCACTCATCGCAGATGTTTCTCAAAAAGGGTAAACAACCAAGTGGAAGCATATGATCAGCCAAAAGAATGGAGGTGGAGAGGTACAGAACCAAGGCTCAAAAGGTTGATAGCATGGCAATCACAAAGGTTAATTACTCCAAGTGGGTTCATTTTTTAACGAGCTTGAACCATGGGGAAACTATGCTCGGTGGTGGGTTTATTTTTTAACGAGATTAACCATGGGGGAACTGTGCTTGGTTTTAGTTTTCTTTTTATGCAAGCCAAAAATGACAAAATTAAAAAGCTAAAAAACACAAAACTAAAAAGATAAAAATGACAAAGATAAAAAGCTAGAAAAAGAAATTGAAAAAGGTTTGCATGCCTCCAACATGATGAAAAGGAGAGTCTCCAGTAGCCATATGGAAAATTCTATGGTTAGGCAGGATGGTTTCGTCAGCAGAATAGAAAAAACACTTCCTTGGCTTCGTCCGCAGAATAGACGAAGGTGAATGGTGTGTCAGACCAATCACCTAACCTACAAGGAAACCATGTTAGGCAAGATGGTTTCGTCTGCACAATAGAAAAAACACTTCCTTGGCTTCATCCATAGAATAGACAAAGGTGAATGGTGTGTCAGACCAATCACATAACCTACATGGAAACCTATCTTTTCCATTGGGTTCATCCGCAGAATAGAAAAGGGTGCATGCCCCCTAAACTTCATTACATTCACCAGACTACTCATGGCAAGCAAGTGGACGGAATGAAGGTTTGAGAGAAACTTTCGATGCAAAAGGACCATTTAGCGATGATGTTTTACTTGGAGTTGTGCTTGAACCGGGAAATGGAAGCTGGTCAACAGTGACAATTTTGCCTTCATGCGAGAAACACATCACTCGGAAGAGTGTTGAAACAATAGCCTCCATGTTATAAACATAGTCACGTCCAAGGAGTAGATTGTAATCTAACAATCTCGCGACTACCATCACGTTCATATGAATTGTTTTCCTTCCCAAAGTTATCGGTAACTTAGGAAGGATCTGTAACGGTCTACTGGCTCCTTTGTTAAAGCCTGACAAATTCTATGTAACAGGCATAAGCGATGGCGAACCAAGAGCTTTCCAAGCAGTTGAGGAAAGGAGACTCACTGACTCTCCTTCATCTATGATAGTGCCTAAGACGATCATTTTGTAAACTTGTACTATGATCCGGAAAGGTACATAAGAAGGAAGGTGGGATCTTGCTAGTCGATTCCAATCAAAGGAAGTGACTAGACTACTTGGAGCAGGTACAGAATAAATGGGAGAAATAACCCCTTGAGTTATGGGAACTAGGGGATTTTCCTCTTGTTGTGAAGGAGCGGGCGGATTGCCGCCAAGTTCATCGAACTCTAAAGTAACAAAAAGAATTTGAACGGTATCATTCTCACTCTCTTTGGGAAGGGTATGATCTTCTGAAGGTAAAACCGGGTCAATTGTCACCTCAACCTATTGACTCTAGTCGAGTATAGACTCAGAAGATTCACTCTCAGTGAGAGGTGTTTCGACCGGTGGTTGATTTAAGTCAGTGGGTTTTTCAACTAGTAAAGGACTTGGGGAGAGTTTCTGCTAACTAAATGGAAGTCGTTGCGGTGAAGCAGGACGGTTATCCAATACTCTTTTGGCTTCATCCAAAAAAGGACAACAGTGAAGGGTATGGTTCCCTTCACATAACCTACATGGAACTTTGACCTTTCCTTTCTGTCCATGAACTTCATTATTACTAGTTGATGGTGTGCTGTCAACATGATCACCAGAGGTTGATGACACTGGGTGGTGTGAACGGGGGGGACCATTCTCTTAAGATCCAACAAAAGCATGGACAATCTTGATGAAAATGGTCTCCTCTACAAATTATGCATGGAAATTTGGGTTTTGAAAGTCTAGTGTGCGGATTTTCACCAAATGATGCATGGTTGACCCCTTGCTGAATTGAATTCTTCTTCTTCCTCTCCTTCCCTTTCTTATTCTTCTCAATCACCTGGTTACTAGTATCACTACTTTCACCAAGCGAAGAGGAAGAAGGGGAGGGAGAGACAAACAAAGAAGAAGGCAAAGGGTCAACTTCAGTATCAATTGGATGTTGATTCGATTGCGGAGGAATCACGGTATTTTGAACCACAAAGGTTGAGAATAGCCATACTAGAAGGCCAATCGTAATTCCCAGGAGGGACAATGTGGCCATATACGGAGCACCAATATTTCCCCAAGAGGAAAAAGGACTAGGATTCCCCTCAAAAGGGATTCCTTGATTGGTGGATCCTGAATTTGTCTCCATATGTCTCAACCTAAGATCGACTAAGGAATAGTGATGTTATTCCGATTTCAATTAATTTTAATGACGCTTTGACACAACTTTACTTTTTCAATTTTTAAGATCGAGAAAAAGCTAAAGATGACTCTAGTCCCCTTCGATTTTTAATGAGCCTGAAGTGACAAGTGCTCAGATGGACCTTTTCTTCTAAAGAGTCGAAAAGGAACGAAAGTGACTACTCTGAAAAATCTAAATAGAGGGATTACCAAACCAATCGCAAAATTGCAATATACACCTTGGTGGTAAATTAAAGAGAAATTACGAAGGACTTATGTGCGGCAGTCAATCTTCCCAAATGTTGTGTTATCGCTAGGGCGGTAGACTCGGCTTCCTATGGATAAAGGATATAAGCCTATTGTGATATCCCAATATATACTTGACGGTACGAGGAGCACAAGTCTGTGATAGCACTTGTCGTATCAAGGAGGAGGAATCACCCAACCTTCGATGAAAATGATAGTTACTAGTTTTTATGATGCCGGAACACGTCTCTAGCCTAGACTTCTAGATATGTTGTGTTAGGTTCCAAAGCGTTGTTAGGTCCATTGAGATTTATTTTAGAGTTGATCTTGTTTAAAAGTTTGCCTTTCAATGGTTCACTGCATGATGTTGATATGAAATTCCTAAAAATGCAATCTACGATGATAAACAATCATTGTTTATTTTGATCAATGAAAATCCTAGCTACTAAGGAAAGAAGATTACAATTTCTTTCAAACAAAGCACAAAGAGCACGCACTAATGCACTTTCCTAAATCATTTTTCACACACAAACTAAATTAAAATGCAAATGCGTGTATTTGCTTTCCATTCTCCTTAATATGAAAAATGCAAAAAAGGAAAAACAAATGTAGCAAAGATCTGAAATATTTTACTCAAAGCGACATTTCGACAATTTCATTTTCAAAATAGATAGGAAGACTAAACGACACTTTTCAATTTTGAATGAGAAAAATGCTTTTGACACTTCAAATATCAACAAATCAAACCAAATTGATGATGAAAAGTTCAATCGACTATTTAGGGAAGGAAGAATCAACGACACTTCTCTTTTTGACACAAAACGACAATTACGACACTTTTTGTATCAAAGCGACAGATCGATTTAAGAAAATTTTTCGACAAAGGATTGTAAATGATGGACAAATACATAAAAAACATTTACTAATCCTAATCAATGGAGGCTGATCTATGTGATGCAAGTAGGCTTTAGTAAGGAGGCATTGTTCATAAGCAGCAAAAAACAACTAAACAAAGTTGAAAACAGGGACAAAAAACCCCAATTTCAAGAATGTAAATAAGTTCAGTAAGTCATTGCACCTAGGCTTCACAGAAAAAGGGATGCATCACACCTACTACACTCAAGAAGTGCGATGCATACTAGTTCACAGTGACAGACAGTGCGATAGGCTAGGGAGTGCAACTGAAGTGGGTTTTGGCTCAAATTTGAAGCTGTTTTCAATGAGTTAAGCTGAGCTATGATGGACAGTAAAGAGAAAAGTACAGAGGAATGAATTGAGAGGTTACTGAGCAACCAAAAGGGGATCTAGAATTCTTCTAAGTCAAATGTTTAATTCATAAACTAAACTGAAGATTGACTGAAGCAGCATTCATCTACTATGCAATTGTAGAGCAAGAGAAGTTCGAAGGCTACCTAGATGACTTCACGCTATGTCTATAGTTTATAAAATAAACAACAACAACAAACAAACATCTATTTGGTCCCCAGTGGAATCGCCATTTTTTTCTGGGAAAACTAGTATCTTTTCGATCGACTAACCCTCTAGGTTTGGCAGCTACCCTAGAAACAACAGTTTAAAGCAATTCGCGATTTCTTCTATGTATAATAGATAAGAGAAAGACAAAGGAACCAACCTGGATCTTCCACTTAACTCCTTGCTTGATCTCTCTCCCCCTTGACAGAGCTTGCAACTCCTCTCCGTACTTATCCCTCTTGGAGAGTACCTGTAGAAACAAAGTAACAAAGAATCGTCAAAGCATCTTGATATATTATATCATAATCATTACAGAATCAGAAATATAATGAACATACAATGGCATTCACAAATAATAACATTCACAAGTGCACAATTATATGGAAGAAAACTTGAAGAACTTTATTAAATAGAAAGGAGAATTACAACCCAGTTGTCTGATCTAGCATCATCCTCCCAACATCAATCCCTCTTCACCTCATGAAATAGCAAGATCACACCAACAATACAATGCTCTTTCTCAAATACAAACTATCAGCACTTCCTTGCAATTCACAATACTCCAGCCTCTAGATCTCTTAGATGAGGGATCCATTTATAGATGTGTGCAAGGGTGTGAGTCATCTCTGGGGTTTTGATTAGTGTCATTCCACTTGTTGCATTTGGTTCCACTTGGAGATTTCTTGGATCTCTTACTCATCCCTAGGCGAATTCATAGAGGCAAGTGTCATAGGAGAAGTTTCTAGAAGATCCCATGGCATCCACTTAGCAAACTACCTTGGATATTTTTCCATCCTCGCCCATCGCACCCTATAGAAGGCCTAATCAATATGCATTGCACCTAGCTAGTGTAGAAGTCAGTATGCATCGCACCCTGACAGTGGAGCAGTCAGTATGGTCCAGTTTAGGACAATTCTAGATGGTTTCTTAGGCGGAACTTTTTGGGGAATGATGTAATCAGATGACCATGTTCTTTTAGGGTATGAAACAACACTTTTAGGGGTTGAAGAGCCCTAGTTTATTGACATATAATATTGGGATTGAAGTGCCCAAATATGTTTATAACACCCTAGTTGAGAGGGACTGTTAAAATTGTCAACTAGGGCCAAACTCCATGTGGGTCATCTTATTGATGGTAGCTGATATTTTTCTTTGATCCCTCTCATCGAGAGGCGTAGGATTGATATAAATATCATCTGAGTTTTCGTTGATGTTGTAGTTTCTTACTTTTCACCAGTTAACCCAGTTGATGAACCAGGAGTTTAAGCACCATCACCAGTTTTCTCAATATACAAAGAAGTCAATTCAGTTGGTTAAGCATAACCAGATGATCCAGGACCAGCAGCTCTAGGCCAGCCAGCATCTAAGCCAAAGCCAGCCAGCCTTTGCTACTACCCTTACCTAATCATTCATCACCGTCACTACCATTCGATAAGTCTTCATGGAGATATGAATTTATTATTGTTATGGGACAATTCGTCGAGGTTGTCCAGCAACCAAATAAACCCAGTAGTGCTCAATGTTTTAGTATAAATAGAGGTGGCCTTTGAGTCATTTCACACACTCACTCTTGAGATCTCTCTTCTTTTTGTTTTGGGTTTGATGAATATGAGATCTAGAGGGAGTGCCCTATCTAATACGCTGCCCTAATAGAAGATGCCCTAGAATTTTTCATGGACAAAGCTCTACGCTGCCATGTTGGAGAAATATAATACGCAGCAAGAAGAAGGCTCACGCAGTCAGGGAGGAAGGTTTCATATGAAGCCTTAATGTTGGTATGGTAGAAGCCTAATGCTGTCATCTAAGTAAGGTTCTACACTGCCCTAAACTACACAGCAAGAATAAGCCTAAAAGATGCCCTAACAAATTATTGTAGGGGTAGTTTAAATAGGGTTCTTATGTGCCTTGACTATTGTAAATGAAAGCCCTAGCCGTAGTCCTATTGGGAGGACTAGAGCCTTAACCTAGCTGTTGATAATGGAAAGACTTGGCCACAGTTCGAGGACATCTCTAGTAGTCAAAGAGAGCCACCATATGCTTCCTAAAAGGTTCCTCGTCCACTGTCTAAAAACATAGCCTAATCCGCAGTTTCAAAGAGGCATCTATCTGCCCTAGACACAGTAAAAGGTGAAGGTTACAACCATCGAAATAAAGGTTTCTAGCAACTGTCATTTGTGCTTCAAACCACAGTCCAAGTAGGGACAAATATTGCCCTAGTCTCAGCCCTCAAGGAGGTCATCTTGGCCACAATTGGAGAGGATCCTATTAGCCAAATGATGAAGTTTAAGAGGTCCATAACTCTGTAAGGAATGAACCCTTAGACGCTGTAAGGAAAGTCATATCTATGTCACATTGTTGTAGATGACAGCGTGACACATTTCAGATCAGTTTTGGGCATGATTGTGTAGCTATAAGGTTGATTGGTAGACATTGTTCTTCAAGGGTAATAGTTGAGTACTGTATGACTATCTTGCTTGCTGCTGGGCTAGGCCGTAGGCCATAGCCTACAACATATTGTGTTAAGGGTTGCACAATGATAACGACTGAAGGTTGATGTGACTGCTTGTGTGGTCAGCATGTTAGACAGTATGGTTAGATGCAGCATGGTATTAGAGACAGCTAATGCAAAAACATGATGATATGGTGCAACAGCATGATGAGTGCAGCATTGAGTGCAGATCAACGATGGGTGCAGCATTGGGTACAGATCCGTGATGAAAGCAGCTCAGTGATTGGAGTAGCACAATGATAAGAGCAATAGCATGAAGTGAATAGCATGGTCATTAGGTCCAGCACTGTGATGATGAGTGCAGCGTGGTACAACATGGAGAGGTGCAGCATGTGGATGAGATGCAGCACAACGATAGGTGAAGGAGTCACCTTGGAGAATCAGTTGAAGCAGCATGTCTTCAACTGATCTCATGTAGAGATGAATCTAGAAAGTCGAAGTGTTGACTTCTGTTGTAAATGTACTATCTCTCTCTCTCTCTATCTACTGAACTATTGAAGAACATATAAGAAGAATTGATCAAGGGTTTCCCCGCATTGGGGTTTTTCCCTGGCTAGTGCCACATCTTGTGTCCTCTTGTCTTGGCTTGTCTTCTGCGATTTATGTTTATGTTCTATCTGTAGTTTACTTTAATGCTGATGTGATTTATAATCTGGATAATATATTGAGCTAACTATCAAAATTAAAATAAATTTCTCTAAGCATAGAACATACCTAAACTTAACAATTAGTCTCCAATTAATTCATCAATGCAACAAGAAACTCATCCTTTTCAACAGATCAAAGTAATCCCAAAGCAGAGAGAAGATCAGTCAAATTTTGGTCAACTATTTGCATTCAATACTTGTCAACCTATCCAAAATTCCTCATTTTGCATGCCAATGAATGTAGCCTTCCCAAACAGAAATATTCCCAAAAGTTCGAAGTCAAAATCTACTTAGAAAGTCAAATTCAATGTTGGTCAAAGTTGCAGAAGTTCAAATTTTCGGCAACATATAATTTTTTCCTCCTTATTCCTTGAAAGTATGAAGAAATCCCTGTAATTTTATGACCTATCAAACCTAAGAAGATAAGAGAAAAGTGTGATTATGAGATGGAAAAATGAGGAGGCCTTACTATTGAGAAATATAGGGCATCAAGATTAGGTGATTTCTCTTCTAATGCTTACTGCTTGTGAATGATTTTTACTTTTTTAGATTAGGATGTTCTATTTACTTAGATTATTATTGTGTTCTTCATAAAAAATTTTCCAATGCATAAACAATAAAGAGACAAGGGACGCAGAATGTAGGCGATCATCTAGGTCGAAAACCTCTCCGAATTGAGAGGAAAACCCAAACGAATTCTTCTCCTTATAGAGACTTTAATTGATGAACACTAAGACCTAAACCCTTGACCTATTTGACCTCTCCAAGACCAAGTCACCAAGCTTCTTATTTTGACCTCTTCTTATTACTTGAGTCAACAATGATCAACTACATGCTTCTTCCTTATTCCTCTACTACCCTTCAGATCACTGCTTCCTTTTCTCGGCTTCCTAAAATCACACCTACAACTCTTCGGCCCTACTTTAGAATCCCAAAATTCAGTCCTTGAGAAACTTTGGCCTTCAACCTTCTTCGCCTGGGATAGAGACTAACCTTCCTCAACTCAGATTGAGGATTTACTTGATTCCTTCCCAAATCTTCCTTCTTAAGATGATTATAGTACCTCAGCCCTTTCTGCAATAATTTTATTTTCTTCTTTACATCAATTACATAAAATCATAATCACACATGTCATTATGAAGATTGAACCTAGTTACACTTTTCAACTAGGGAGGTATTCATAACCCATACTAACCCATACAAGGTACTTGGACATTCTCAATCTGAAGAATTCACATAATAAGAGTCGGATTGGTAACCCATTTGTATAACATCATATCAACCAACATGCCATGTTTCCTTAAGGATCTTTTATCCTACTACATGGACATCAATGGTGGAAGATATCCATAGCTCTTCCCTTGGAAACCATGCATAATCCCATCCAAATATCATTCAAAAATAAGGAATGAACATTAAATCAAAATTACCTTCGTGATGGTATTTCATTATGACATCTTCTAGTTCGCATCAACATCCTGCATACACATTGACACATCTCCAAAAGATATATAATGTCAAGGGTCTCTTTCTTTTTCAGACTTCATCAAAGTCTTCATATCTTTCATGGAGATATCCTAGTCAAATATCTCAGTCCTTGGATGTTGATTTCCTTTTCCATAGTTGTATATTTCATGATCTTTTCCTTTCTTTCTTCACACATTTCCTTCTAGGAACTCCCTGTCATAGTTCCTCTAATTTTTCCAACCACCTCATTTTTCATATGAGGACACATTATATTTATTTCATCTAGACAATGTGTGACCCATGGCTTCCTACATCCTTTCAAGGGAGGAGATCCTTTATTTTGATCATTCTCTCGAGATAGCACATTTATCCATGTTACTTGAAACCATATGACATGACTCTAAAATATCAAATACAATCATACATGCCTAGATTTTCCTCTATGTCATCCAGAATTCCTTCAGCAACTTCCTTGATTGAAAGAACTTCAAACCCTTGATCTTCTTTACCTCTTTTGTCATCATACCATCCTCCCATGAATTCCCATAATATGGAATTCTCTTTTCATTGGTGAACCTTCCTTTGAATATTCCAATAGAGGATCTTCAATACCCTCATCCAACAAACGTTTCCTTTTTCCTTATGTATGATGAGCCTTTTAATAGATGACTTTTCCCTTTTCCCACAACTACCATTTATGCTTCTAATGAGGTTACAAAGAGTTATATTCTTCCATGGGTGACTATCATACACTTCTATTTCAGCTATTTTTCTCTGTGATCACATGTTCTTGCTTTTAATGCTTCTATGATGCCATGATGCATTCTATCATTTTCCTTAGTGAATCGTCATAGACATATAATATAAAAAATTGAAAACAAGAACTTGAAAAGAACTATTGAGGAAGATTATTTCAATCAAAATAGAGATCCCTTACTTCTTCTTTCTTGGACTTCTTCTTCTTCAGCTTCCTCCACTTCTTCGGTGATATGGGATTCTGCTCTACCTCTCTTGTTATTGTGCTTATTGAGCTTAAGAAAATACCTTTTGTAATGCCCACATTATTGACATCCATAGCATTGAACCTTAGCCAGGTTCTTCTTTTTTTTAGGACCAAATTTCCCAGACTTAGGTTCTTCTTCTTTTTTCTGCAGACCAAATTTCCCAAACTTTCCTCTTATCTTTTCCATAGAAGAATATGCTTAATTTTGGTTACTGGATCCTACATCAGTTTTTTCCTTCATCGTGGTTCCTTCACTTTTGCATAGAAACCATATATCTTGGAATGGAGTAGCTTCTTTCTTCCCATAAATACTTGAAGTAAAGTTACCCCATTCCTCTAGCAGTGCATTTAGTACTACAGTGGTCATCTCCTTGTCAAACATTATTTCACCCAGATCTTGAAGATGGTCCCTTATTTCATATATCCTCATAAAGTATGAGGCTACCCCTTCTACTTTTTATATCCTTGGCTTGTAGATTTATTGCCTTAGAGAGAGAACTTCTCCCGCAGTGCTTACAGAAAATAACTCTTCCAATTTGTCATATATTTCTTTTGAGGTGTCAAGTTTAGATACATATGGAATGAGGGGATCCTTGACGTATTCTATGAGAATCCTTTGAGCCCTCACTTCCTCTTTCATAAAATTTACAAGTGCTTGAGTATCTCCTTTCGCTAGTTTGGTGATAGATCCTTTGACATTATCTGTAACCTCATTTTCAATGATATTTAGATATGTCCTCTTCTTACATGCAAGATAGTTTGAAGCTCCAACTAATTTGTTTCTTTCCTTGGAAAAATTCATTTTGACAGATTCAAACATAAATATACTTACTTGTGAAGATGCTTCTTCCACTTTTTCCCTCCTTGAATTTGATGATAATATAGATGATAGAGAACTTATCCTTGATGAAGATATGTCTCTTCAAGAGTGATCCTTGACTCCACACAAAAGAAGATCACTTTAGATCCTTTGATTGTGTTGTCCTTGTTGATAATGATGACTTCTTGATGATGTATTTATTCTTCTTGGATGATCTTCTTCAATGGTAGGGTCCTTGCTTCAATGAGAGGAAACTGCCTTATAGCTTCTGAAGATGATGACAACGACCTTGATCTTGCTTCTCTAGTAAGAAACTTGATTTATAAGTCCCTTCATATTGAGTAGGTTCTTTGTGGTCCTTTTGATGACTTGAGGATCCCAAGACTTATGTTGGTGTAGACTTCTTCTTTGATCTATGGTTTTGATACTTCTTTGTAGATCTTTACTCCAAGATGATCTTCTTAGATTTTCTTTGGTGTCTTTTCTCAAGATTTTATCCTTGAGTGTTCCTTGATAAGATTCCCTTCCTTGACTTTGCCACCTTAGCTCTGAAACCATGTTGAGAAATATAGGGCATCATCATTAGGTTATTTCTCTTCTAATGGTAACTACTTGTGAATGTTTTTTACTTATTTAAATTAGGATCTTCTCTTTACTTAGATTATTATTGTGTTATTCATAAAACAACTACCAATGCATAAAAAATAAATATATAAGAGACACAGAACGTAGGTGATCATCCAGGGCCAGAACCTCTCCAACTTGAGAGGAAAACCCAAACGAATTCTTCTTCTCATAGAGGCTTCAATTGATGAATACCAAGACCTAGACCCTTGACCTATTTGACCTCTCCAAGACCAAGTCACCAAGCTTCTTATTTTGACCTCTTACTATTACTTAACTCAACAATGATCAATTTCCTACTTCCTTCTTCCTCAGCTACCCTTCAGATCTCTGCCTCCTTTTCTTGGGTTCCCGAATTAGACCTACAACTCTTCGACCCTACTTTAGAAGCCCTAAATTCGATCCTTGAGAAACATTGACCTTCAACCTTCTTCGCTTGGGAGAGATACTAACCTTCCTCAACTAGGCTTGAGGATTTACTTGATTCCTTCCCAAATCCACCTTCTTACGATGATTGTAGTACCTCGACCCTTTTTGCAATAGACAGTTCTAAAATATCTTATGTGTGGAAGAGTTTAGCCCTAAAATAGATCCAAATGAACTTGATTATATTCCTTCTTCTTCACTTGATGATAATACTTCTCCTTTTGTGATATGTGCACCATTTCTCATCATATTTCCTTGACCGAAATTGTTTTCCTCAAATGGAGGTCAAGATGCCTATATATAGTGGTTTCCCATGAGAACTGAGCTAACTTGATTGAGTTATAGGTCGAAATGTCCTTTCTAGAATCCTCCTTAAGCTGAATTGAAGGTGAGCTTGAGCTTGGTCTTGGAGGGTATCTTAATGACTTATATACATATGTAACATGCCCAATAAGGGTCTTCCATATTGACACAATAGAATTTTGAGACATGATGACTCACCCTAAAGGCTCACAATGGGAGCCTTAACTAAAAATAAAATTCTTTTCCATCAAATACATAAAATCATAATTACACATGTCATAATGAAGACCAAACCTAGTTACACTTTTCGACGCTTATGATATATTTATAATGGTTAATGTGGGGTCAAGAGTCATGTATTTTCACCAATGGGGTCAACTTGTAGATGAGTCCGACTTGAAGAAAGACTATTTGATGGTAAGCAATAATTCTGATTTTTGAAGTGAAGGAGGATGTATCAAGCGTAGTATAATGGAGTAATGAGCCATCAAAGGAGGG
This sequence comes from Pinus taeda, assembly GCA_000404065.3. Lineage (NCBI taxonomy): Eukaryota > Viridiplantae > Streptophyta > Pinopsida > Pinales > Pinaceae > Pinus > Pinus taeda. The sequence goes on along the minus strand of APFE030837753.1, from coordinate 79,760 downwards.
GCTTATAGGAAGGGGAATTATCCCCTAGTTACACTCTTTAACACTCCCTCTCAACTAGTGAGTAATTCCAACTGTCAATATCCATCACAATCATCATGCACCATCTCTACAACATGTCTTGTCTTTGCTGAAGATTGATATCATATACCAATAAGAAATGATTGAAAGAGGGTGGGTCACAAGACCCTCTCACCCTCACTAAGAATGACAGAGGCAAGTCCTTGTGTCAGGGGTAGAACCCTTACCAGGCTTGATCCTTAGTGATCAAGTTGTTGAACATCATGCATCCTAGTCATAGGGAATAAAGTAGTACCTAACACATCCATCAGTAGTAATAATTAACCCTAACCACTTTTCCCAACTCATTGGCCAAATGAGAGGTACTTCCCAGGAGTCCCATATTGCAAGGGTAAGATTCATGTTGGGGTATCCACAAGGGAAGGTGATCCACTCATCCTGTTCTCATATAGTGTAATCCATAGGGGATGATGAACCACTCACCCTATGCTCTCATGTTGGGGTATGTACTCCATAGCCCAAGGTGAACCACTCACCCTATGCTCATATAGCTCCAAGAAGTACCCCAAGCCCCTAAGAGGTCCCAGAGCTCAATGCCAACACAAGTGGGACCCTCATGGGAGGGTCTTTCCATGTGTCCCAAGTTTGTATTAGAGGGCTAAGAACTTGGCCTTCCCCAAAAGGCTTCGGGAGGATGTCAACAACCTGTTCATCTATCTTGATGTGTTAGAGCCTTATTGCTCCCTGTTGTACCATATCTTGGATAAAGTGGTACCTAAAATCAATGTGCTTGGATGGGTTGTGGAACATGGGATTCTCTAAAAGGAAAATACCACTTTGATTATCAAAATAAATGGTAGAGGTATCCAACGCATGCTCAAATAACTCACTGAAGAGCTTCCTCAACCAAATGGATTCAAAACAATCCATACTAGATGCAATATATTTAGCCTCAGTGATGCTTAGTGCAACATTTTTTTCAGCTCATCCATGAAATTGAAGCAGATCCCAAAGAGAATCAACACCCAGATGTGCTTTTTCTATCCTCCACACTTCCATCCAATGGATATTGATTTATCCATGTAGTATCATATCCTTGGTAGTGTACCTTATTCCATGATTGATAGTACCATGAAGATATGTCAAAATATTATTTGCAGCAACCTAATGTATATGATGACTCAATGTATTAACAATAAAGCATATTTCTAGTCATGCTTTCACCAAGAACATCAAAGCTCCCACAAGTTGTCTATATTCAGTAGGATTTTCCAAATATGGACCAACAACACTTCCACATAGCTTCTTGAAATTTAGTTCCATCGGTGTAGTCAAATCATTCTACCATGCCACATCTTTCTAACAACTTCACAATATATTTTCCTTGAGAGAGGAAAAACTCAATTGGATTTTTCCAGAAATCCAAGCCTAGGAAGTAATGCATCAACCCTAGGTCTTTCATCTCGAATTCGGAATTCAACTCCCTCTTACATTGATAAATGAGAGGGTCTACACTAGTAAGAAATAGATCATCAACATACAATACCAAAATAAGTAGCATGTATTTTTCAACCTTGAAGTATAAGTTTGGATCAGCATAACTTCTTGTAAATCCCAACTTCATAGCATAGTTATCAATCCTCTCATACCAAGTCCTAGGTGATTACATTAACCCATAGGGGGATTTCTTCAACCTACATACATGTGTCCTTCTATATTTCTCTTAAAACCCTTGAGGTTGTTCCAAGTATACTTCTTCCATAAGTGAGCCATGTAAGAATGTATTCTTGACGTCCATTTGATGCAAGTTGCATCATTGATTTGCAGCAAAAGAAATTATGGACTGTATAGTGGTGTATAGAGAAAAAGGTGCAAATATCTCATCATGGTCAACTCCTACCTCTTGAAAAAAGCCATGAGCTATGAACCTTGCCTTATATTTTTCTGCACTTATATCAGCTCCATGTTAGTTTTGTAGATCCATTTCGAAGTGACCACAAACTTGTCCTTTGGTCTAGGAACCGCTTTTGAGACATTGTTCTTTAAGATTGACTCATATTCCTCAACCATAGCATCATTCCATACCTGGTGCTTCACAGCTTCTTTGAAAGTACAAGGTTTTGATCTGAATGATAATACTCATGGAATCTAAGTATCCTTGATACCTGGTGGGATTCTTACTTTCCTTAAATGTCCCTCTAGGAGAAACATGATTTTCAGCATCTTGAAGTGTACCCCGAAGCCATATTGGTATTTTCTTTGAGGTATAGAGATCACAAGGAGGTGGATCCAATGGATCCATCAGGCCATCAACATTGGGCATGGGCTCATCCATCAAAGGTTATTATTTAATCTTAGTAGCATCATCATCCTTCCTTGTGATAGGGAGATCCCTTGATTTTCCCAGGGGAGTGTCTTCATCAAAATTAACATCTCTACTTACTTCCACATCCCTTTGACCAGGTACATAAATTCAACATGCCTTTGAATCTTCACTATATCCAAAAAATACACCTTTCTTCCCATAGGCTTCCAACTTGTTCCTTTTCTCTGTTGGTACATGAAAATATACAACACAACGAAAGATTTTAAAATGAGTAACATCAGGTTTCTTACAAGTGAATACTTCTTCGGTGTCTTGAAACCCAAGCTTTGATGAGGACACCTATTTTTAATGTTCACAACAGTGTTCGCATCTTCTCCCCACGAGCACTTCAGTAGATCTTGATCATAAATCACGGCATGAGTGGCTTCCATAATAGTTCGATTCTTTCTCTTGACAACTCCAATTTTTTGTGTATTATATGGAATGATTGTCTCCCTCCTAATGCCCACCTCTCTGAAAAATTCATTGAATTCATTATATTCATACTTTATTCCATTATTAGTTCTCAAAGTCTTGATCTTATTTCTTGTATTATTCTCTATCCATGCTTTGAAAGAACGAAACCATTAAATACTTGATCCTTATTCTTTAGGAAATAAATCCAAGTATTGTGGGAGAGATCATCCACAAATACCACATAGTATAAGTATCCTCCCAATGAAGTCACAGGAAAAGGACCAACCATGTCATAATGGATCAATTGAATAGTATCATATGTCTTGCTCTCACTAGAAGGGAATGGTCCCTTTGTATGTTTTCTAGTTGCAAAACCTTAACAAACTCCTTCATGATTCATTTGAAACTCGAGCATCCCTATAACCATTTTCCTTACCCCAGGTAAGGCTTTGTAATGTAAGTGAGAAAATATCCAGTGTCATAACTCACATTAAATAGTGGTGTCATTTGTCAAATCTCCTAAAGGACTTCCACCAACTTGATAAATACCATCAACCCTAAACCCCAGAGTAAAATAATATTTAAATTTCCTATTCCATACATGTACCTTTCCATCAATGAAAGATACCTTGAAGCCTTTGTCTTCCATCACAGAAATATACACCAAATTCTTATTCAAATCGAGCACATACAAAACATCTTGAATATGTATTGTTTGACCATAGTTCAAGTGAAGAATAAAATTCCTATCCCTTTCACAGGGTAGGTGTCATTATCTCTAAAAATAATATTTAAATTAGTCTTCCTCTCAACTAAATTTGAAAGAACCTCCTTATATCCAATGAAATTCCTTGAGACTCCATTATCAATTAACCAATCATCCAAAGTTTTGGAGGAGAGATAGTAGATAAAGAAGAAATGATATAATATTCATCTTGTTTTTCAGCAACATTATTTTCATCATACCTGGCATTTCTTGTCCTCTTGGGAGATCGATGATTTCCTTCTTGTGCAGCAGGAACAATCCTCTTTCCTTTGTTGTTAGACCTATTTTTCTTTGATCGTTGTTGTTGTCTCTTGGAAGATTCTTCTTGTTAGGAAATTCTCTAGCATAGTGACCAAACTTGTTGCAATTGTAGCATCTTCCTTTTCCTTTTCCTTTGAATCCCTTCTTGGATCCTTGACCTTGCTTTTTAAAACTAGATGGACTAGCATCATTTCTCCTTATAGCATATGTAGAGAAAGTAGTAGTTTCACTTCCATTGAAAGACTTATCTCTCTCCATCATCCTTATTTCCTCTTGAGTGCATTGAGACAATAGCTCATCAAAACCAGGTACCCTATCATTGTTGAGAATGGTGGTGATAAATGTTTCCCACGATCTTGAAAGACCACCAAGATAAATGAGGGTCAGTTCCCTATCAGTAACCATACTTCTCCAATAGAAAGTAGATCATTTTATACTTGAGTTATTCTCATGAAATAAGTGTGTATAGACTCCCCTTTGTCCATCTTGATATCCCTTAACTTGTTCTTGAGAAAGAGGATTTGATTTGCATTGTTGACTTTGAACATCCCTATCAACTTATCATACATTTCCTTGGAAGTTCCCAAATTATAAATATAAGAGATTAAATGCTTTTGAATGGAGTCAACTAAGATTTTCTTAGCTTTGACCTCACCTTTTCTATACTTCATTCTAGCAACAGTAGGTGCATTTGAAGGAGGCTCCACCACTTTCCCTTTCACATAATCCAACACTTCATGTTCTTCCAAGGTCAAATCAAGAGTCATCTTCTAGGCATGATAATATGATTTTTCATTGTGATTATCCTCAATCTTGAAATAAGAGGTATCCATGGAGACTTGTCCAACAGCCCTTATTCAACAGTAGCAAATATTCCAACAATGATTGCTTACTTCTTCCTTAGGCTTTGTCTTCACCTTAGCTCTAATACCATGTTAATTTTTATGGTATGTTAATTTTGTGGAAATTACGTCAATCTCTTATTATCCCAATATCAATTCTACTTCAGATTCCAATATAAATCACTTTAGATTTCAATAACAATCACTTAGAATTTAGTTTATATCATCATTGACAGTAATTGTAGATAGAAAATCATGTACAATATGCACAAGAAGACAAGCCAATACAATGAACACAAAGATTTAGGCTAATGCTAGGGAAAAACCCCAAAACGGGGAAAGCCCAACCAATCCTTCTTATTGATCAATATCAAATGTTCAACAAAAAGAGAAAATCCAATTAAGTACAATGATGACCAACCAATATCCAAAACAAGAGGCCCAATCTGATCTGTCAAACTCTACAAATCTGAGATCAGTCAACAACAAACAATATTCCCTAACCAATCCAGTCAATTGTAGTCAAACAACAGTCAAATATCCTCCAATTAGTTTTTTCAATGCAGCAAGAAAATGAACCTTTTCAAAATGTCAAAGTCAACCCAAAACAGAGAGAAGATTCAAATTTTGGTTAACTATCTGTGGTCAACGTCTGTAGTCAATGTTGGTCAACCACCCCATAATTCCTCATTTAATGTGCCAATGAATGCGGTCTACGCAAATAGAAATATTCCCAAAAGATGAAAGTCAAATATGCTCATAAATTCAAAGTCAATGTTCGTCATCACTGGTCAAAATGGCAGACAGTTCAGATTTTCAGCTACGTGTAGTTTGTCCTCCTTCTTGTTATAGAAATTTTTGGGCACTTCAATCCCAATCATAAATGTCTATAAACTGAGGGCTTCTAATTCCCTAAAAGTGTTGCTTCACTGCCTAAAGGAACAAGGTCAGTTGATTACATCATCTCCCAAAAGTTCTCCACTAAAAACTGCTCATAAATGGTCAAAACTGGACCATACTGAAAACCCAGTGCAGAGGGTGCGATGCATATCACTTCCCAATGTACAAGTTGCGATGCATAAAACTGAATGGCCCCTCTGTAGGGTGCGATGGTCAGGAATGGAAAAATGGCAAGGACAAAAAGCGAGGTGGAAGAATGGAATCTTCCAAAACCTCCCTCTAACACTTGCAACTCTTGTTTTCGACCAGGGATGAGTAAGAGATCATCATTCTCCAAGTGGAATCAGGAAATATCAGAGAGAGGACACTAATCAAGTCCCCAGAAGATGACTCACCTCCCTACAATCATCTATATATGGATCCCTCATCAGAAAGATCCAGAGGCTGGAATCTTGTATGTTGTAGAGAAGTGTTGTTGGTTTTCTGGTGTATATTCATAGTGTTGGGTGATCTAAGATTTACTTGAGGTGAAGAAGGGCTTTCTTGCTAGAGGATGATGCGGGTCAGAACATATGGTTGTAATCCTCTTGCTACTTTTTTATCTTAATAAAGCTATTCAAGTTTTCCTCCATATTCTTGTATGTTTGGCTTATATATGCATTTGTATGGTTAACACATATCTGGTCCTGTGTTATTTATGAATATAGATCTTTGTTCTTCAATAGTAGTATGTTGTTGTGATTCCACAGGTGCTCTTTGAAGCTAGGTAGATGAAGAAGAAGCGGCAAAGCTCTATCAGGAAGGAGAGGGATCAAACAAGGAAATCAAGCGCAAGACAAAGGTTGGTCTCCTTTGTTCCACTCTTATCTATTTTCATAAAGGAAAATGAAAGTAGACTTTACTTGTTTGTTTCTAAGATAGCTACCAGTCTTAGTGGGAATAGCAGTATCCGTGTGGACACTATTCCCGGTAACACTTCTTCCTTGCATGTGTGAAGAAATTCTTGTATTTTCAAAGTCTTCGAATCCAAGAAGATAAGAAAAAGTGTGACGATGAGATGGAAAAATGAGGGGGGCTTATGATATATTTATATTGATTACCGTGGGGTCAAGATTCATGTCTTTTCACCAATGGGGCCAACTTGTAAATGAGGTCGACTTGAAGATGAGGCCGACTTGAAGAAAGGCTATTTGTAGGTAGGCACAAATTCTAATTTTTGAGGTGAAGGAGGATGCCATCAAGTGTAGACTAATGGAGTGATGAGCCATCAAGGAGGGGCTTCTAGGAAGTTGAATTCGCCCCTAGTTTCACTCTTTAACATAATTTCTTGGTGAGTGAGTGACAAATGAGGTCACACTTCTCCTCTATATAGACTTTCTAAGGGTTTGAATTCCCTCCTTTAGGCCGACTTGAAGCTGCCAAGGCCGACTTGTATTTTTGGAGTTTCTAGAACTTTCTAGACTAAAAAATAATTTGTTTTCCAATTACATTTTGCCCAAAAAGGTCTTATAAACATGACGTTGACTTCTTTGACTCATGACAATAAATCCTAAAACCTAAAAAACCCTAGAAGTATGAAGAACATGATTTTACCTAGAAGACTATCAATAAAAAGCATGAAACCCATGCTTTAATAATAATAATAATAATAATAATAGAAAAAAAAATCTTCTTTGTTTGTTACATAGGATACATATTGAATGAGTACAAAAACAATTATGAAGACTGAAACTAGTTCCATTTCAACACTCCCTCTTAACTAGGGTGGTATTCATAATTGTACAATCAATAAAACATCATTCTCAAACTGAAGAGTTATCATAGGAAGAGTCAGATCGATAAGCTAACTGTAAGCGTCATCATTATAACCAACACTGTCACTGAGGGCTAACTTGAGAAGCTCTACTTCGTTCAAGAGAATTATGTTGGGAGGCTTTACTTGTGATACCACATTACCTCTATAAGGCACATACCCCATCTGGATGTTCACACGGTATGTCATTTTAGGACTATTCTTATATTTGATCTCTAATCCTGATCCCTCAAAGAATATCGGTTCTTTTCAACCACTCTTCTCTTGGATACTTGTCTTATCCTCAAAGAGAGTTGCTACCTTTCCTTTCTTGGATTCTATATCCTCAAGGAAACCATAGATTCTTATCCAATCCACCGTCATTCTCTTTTGATCACCTAAAGAAGAGAATGCACATGTGATGTCCAACATCAACCCCTCTCAACCAGAGAGGATATCCCTATTCTCCTTTTGATTAGATAATAAATCCTTTCTCTTATCCAAGGAGACTCCTTTACTCCCTCTCAAAATTAGAGGAGATCCCAGACTTCCCTTCTATTTGGTAAGTCGACACCAAAAGCCTTATAGCCTATCTCCATAAGAGTATCAACTACTTGTTCTTCATATCTACATGGCTTCCTCTTTCCTTTGCATCGATATTTATTTCTTTCGAGGTATCATGGAGCCATCTTCACTCTTGAATATTGTGGTGGGATCCATGTCATTTCTCTTGTTCATCACTTTCATCTGGACATCGTGAAGGCATTACATTGAGCCTTTCTGTCAAGTTGATCATAGCTTCTGCATGAAAGTTATCTCCCTTGTTGACCTTTAGGTTATCTTCTCACGCAATTACCTTATAATCCCAAATTGAACATATCTTGACTTCATAGTTTCTAGGTAATAGATATTGATCTTTCCTCAACATACTTCATACATCCCATCTGTTAGATTCCTATACCAATAGGTGTCATTTTTCATTATTGACATTGATAATGCCTAATATGTTCAAACCTTTGGCTGGTTGCAAAGGTGTTCCATATTCCAAGAAAACAAAAAATTAAAAAATGAAAAGAGGGTATGCCCTAAAAGAAAAATCAAAGGGCAGAAAGAATGAAATGGTCAAGAAAAAGGAAAGAAATGAACCCCAAAGAAAAGACCAGGAAAGTGTGCAAGTTCAAAAAGCCACTACTATTCTATTTTTGCAAACAACTTATGAAGTACAACTATTGATGCATGTCATAGTTGATGGATGGCCAAACAGCATAATCTTGGCTAAATTCATGTTTAAATTTCTTGTCTTAGAAATAGAGAACAAAATATGTCCAAACAGTTCAAGCTTGGCAGATAAGTGGTTAGGTAGAGAAGCAAAGGGTCTCAACAGCTAAATCTAAGCCCTTGGAAGAAATAAGGGCAGAATTAGATAGGATGGCAGCTAAAAGAAAAGAAGAGAATCAGGGTTTGCTAGTTCCAATGCACCCAAGCAAAAAAGAAGAAAAAATGCTAGGATCAGTAGGCTAGGTAGGTAGTTTTGATGTTGCAGAAGCATATTCATGAATAATCTTGTCTTTCAAAGATGATTCATCTCATCACTATCATAAACACCATGGAAACTATGTGGTGACAGGTCGAATGATGCATGTCTAACTTCCCCTCATTCCTCCCCCATCAAACACTCACTAACCTCCCCTCAAGAGATTGGGATCTGCTCAAGACTCTCAAGTACACTCCATTTCCATGAGAAGATTTAAGTAAAATGACATTTTTCTTAAAACATAAAGCCACATTTCTTGTGTAAAACATTTGTCTTCTTCTAAGCCTAAGCTACCTAACTTCGCAGCTCAAAATCCCTCTTATTTCCCTTAGCCTAAGGTTTTTGAACGATTATTTGGACTTAGCGCTTATTTCTACCCCATATTCATATTAATACACTAACCCTATTATATTAAGTCCCTATATATCAAACCCCTCCCCCATATTATGTACATACCCGTAAATCCCTAAGATTTTAATATCCCACCCCGGTTGTAATATCAACACATTCGTTTATTTCTGGAATTATTGGTTCAACTAGAACCATATAATAGCCCTCTTCATGCGCAAAGCACGGGATTTATTTAATCTCTGATTAAATGAATAACCAAATCCGCAAACCCTGATTAACAACTGAACCCGACTGTTGAAAAATATTAAAATATTTCGAGGGTCCCGCGCCATAACTCCCCGCCATCTCTGTCACCTGTTAACCGTCAAATCAAGGCTTGTAGATCGGACAGCCCACATCGTTATCGCAACCCCCCGATGCTCGAACGATAGCTTCCGGGAAAATGGTGGTTTCTTCGCCGTACAGAAGACACGCGTCGCCCGCCCGGTGCTATCGCAACCCCTCTGCCCAATACAGCTTTTGCCCAAAAGCGATGCGGGAAATACCATTTACCGCCCCCGCTCCCCCCCGCTGACGTCATCACCCACGTCATCCACCATCTCACCTCCTTGTCATCAGTTGACGTCACCACCACATCAGCGCCATGTCATTGCCACGTCACCCACGTCGCGACAAAACCTTACATCATGATGACGTCATCACAAAAAAGCACCAAAAAGACTATAAAGCCAATTTTTTGTCAAAACCCATGGATATGTCATTTTCACACATTTTCTATTGGTTGTGTTTACGGAGCCTGTGCATGCAAATCACAACAAAGTCGACCTCCAGAACTCCAGTCCACCACCTGACCAGCATACTTCAACCTTCCACGCTACAATTTGTCATCCAAACCTGCAAATTAGTCGTGTGTGCATCCAAAGCCCAGGTATTTACCCGCTTTACCCTCCAGACCTGTGTTTTTAAAAGTTTTCCACTGTAAATAAGACTAAAGGAGCTAAATTTCATACTCAATTCCATTCATAACTTGCATACCAGTGCGCCAAGACCACTCTGTTGCCCATTTTCACCAAAAGCTGCAAATTTCGTGTCTTTCTATAAATTTCACCCACTGAGCTAAAATTCAAACTGACTTTGCTCTGCAACTCCCAGAGAAAAGCCCCAAAACTGTTGTTTTGTCTATCTTTTGCCACCAAAACCCCAAATTCCAATTGGAAAATCACAGAAAATTGAGCACTCATGGAAGCCCCTATGCTTGTCGCCCTCAATATTGCACCCCTCAATGCTCCACACAAAGAACTGGAATGGATACCTTTAGCTGACAGAGATTTAGATTAATAACTTAACGGGTGACAAGCCTCACCTCTAAGCATTTTGTGAAATTAGAAACAACTACCGCAACAATGCTTATGTCTATGGAATTTGGGAGTCCAACATGCCCATGTACTACCTCCCTTCAGTGAATGTATTCCCTGACCTCATCCACCAATGCCATGCCAATTATGAGCCCACTCAAAGAGCAGTCATGTCCCCTTCTGGAACTGTCCTCTTTTACATCACCCTTGTTCCATAAATGAGATGTTGCACTTCAGGCCCACTCAACCTCTGACTCCTCTTTCCATGGGACTTTTGCTTGACCAAGGTGCCAAATTGCCCAGCTCAGAGATAACTAGATTAACTCAATTGTTCATGAGACCAGATTGCCAACCCCAAGGCCCACCCCCATATGTGCATGCTTGGTTCACTGAGGCAGGAAGATTCAATTTAGACATGATATCCTACATCTTAGGATTTAAAACAAGTGAGCATGTTGATGAGACCACATTGGTTTTGTTATCCATGTTTACTCCAAGACAGCCCCCTGCTGTCAAATATGATTATGCCACCTTCATAGCTGATAAGATCCATGAGCAATTCATGAGCCTGGACAGAGAAAGAGTGCTTAAATACACATCATACATATATCATTTGTTGTTGTTCAATCAACCAGATAGTTTTCAAATCCCCCTCAGAAAATTGGATTCTAAAGGAGAGAGAAGGTTTGTGGTATTCTGGACCTCAATTCTCCACCATGTTTATGACTCTCCTTATACTCACTGTGAATTCATAGACCTGTTTATACATCCAGCCTCCTCTTTATTGTTGACAACTCCTCCTGCGAGACTCTCTGGTGAAATGCAGAAAATTTTGTAGCTTTCTAAAAACTACAGCATAGGTGACTGGTATTTTTACCAGAATCACACTGAAATTAGAATTTATGGTTGTGAACTCTGCCCCTACAAGCTAACCAAATTTGTGCCTATGAGATTGTTTGCACTAGAGTACTTCAAGCAGTTTATCCATGTAGACATAAGCCACTTCTGCAGTACTAAGAAAAAATCACAACTGAAAATAAGAAATCAATTGGGCCCTTTTATCTTCAATAAAGGGGAAGCCTGGGAGCAGGCTGATAAGATTTTAGGGGAGCGACTTAAGCTGAGACAAAGTTTCTATTAGGCACCATATGACCCCAATCATTTCATAAGTTATAGGAAAGTGAAAAACAAGCTACCAGCATACGTTCATTGCAAAATCCCTGAAATTCAACAGTATGCTAACCAACAAGAATGGGTAGAAGGCACATTAGTTGAAGAGATTATTGAGTAAGAGAAATTGGAAAAAGCCATGAAAGAGCTCGAAAAAACTCTTGACCTGGACTCTTTTGGACAGGTATCCTTCAAGCTGCCTCAGCACATAGGAGGTGATACATCTTTTGTTGGGACTTCTCAGCAGCCCACACAAAAATCCAGCACAGGATCAGCAAAGGGCAAAGAGGTAATAGAAACAGAGCAGGAAACAATAATAGACCAGCTTGCTACATCAAAGGAACAAGATCAAGGGAAAGGCCCTTCAGCACAGACAAAGGCACCCAAAACCCCTACACTACAAACTCCTCTAAATGAGGAAAAATGCAAGAAAAGAGACAGGGAGGAAGGCACACCTATCACTGGACCAGCAAAACAGCCAGGGGAAAAGAGGCAAAGGTTAAATCCCTACTCTGAAGAGGAACTATTGGAAGAAACAACAGGCAACCTGAGAGGTGAGGGAAGGACTGAACAGCAGAATCCTCCAATTGTGGAAACATCAACTAGCTCATACCAACAAGAGGTAGAAAGGCATCATAGTGTGGAGGTTACATCCACCAGGCCACAAAGCAAGCAACAAAGAAAGCAAGGCTCGGACATTAAGAGAGCATTTAATGAAATAAAGGCAAAGAATGAGCTAATAAGAATTCAACTTTATAATCAATTGTTGAGAATGGCTCCCACAAATCAACAAAGGTTAATGGCAGCGTATGATATTCAAGAAGGAAAAATGACCCTTAGTCATTTTAAGCCCAAATTGTAGCAACCACAATCAGCTGTTGATTATATCAGGACCAATCTGGAAGTTCTCTCCAAAGACATCCATCCAATGGACCAGATTGAATTGCATAAGAAAACCAGAGAAATGGTGTACTCCACCTTGGAAGACAGGGCATTGTTAGCTCACAAATTGCAGAATTCATTGCACAACACCTCTGCCCAATTAGAGTTGGAAAAGGCTTCTTCATTAGCCAAGGATAACAGGATCAAATCCTTGGAAGAGATTATCATTGAGTTAGGACATGATCCCAAGGATGGCAAGGGCATAAAGGCATTAATAAAAAAGAAGGAAGAAGACATTGCAACCCTCAAAAAGCAATTAAAACTACCTATTACTATGCATCCTCAAACCACAAAAGTAGTGCAGCAAAAAGAGGAGGAGGATATGATTGACTTGCTAATGAGGATGAATCAAAGGCTAGCCAAGATAGAGCAGGCATTGGAGAAAGCAATGAAAGAGAAGCAAGGAGAGTCGACCTCCCATCCACCAGAAATAGCTCCAACAAGCACAAGTGCTCCTCCTACAGTTACAATAGCAATACCTCCCACAGTCCAAACTTCAACAGCAGAGATCACAACAGGCACTCCAGCAATAGCAACAGTGCCAGGTACCAGCATGACCATAGAACAACTAATGAAAGCCATGGAGGATTTAAAACTCCAAGTATCAGAACTGAAGGAAGCCAAAGAGAAATTGGCAAAATTAGAAGTGAGTTATGACAAATCAAAAATGACTGTGGCAGAAAGAACAAGAGAGGTGAAAGCATTGGAAAACAAGGTAAGATCCTTATAAAAGGATCTTTCTCTTCACAAACCTTTGACAGAATAAGAAGATCTGATGGACTAATATTGGGAAATCCATCACTGATGCATGGAGATCAATACAGACAATCCATGAGAAAATTGACTTGATAGTACGAGCACAGGTAGAGATTTGAAAGGCCAGGAATTTACTGGGACAAATGCTTGAACAGGACAATAGGTTAGTACATTTTTTAAATACCCACACCAGTGAAGAACTAGCAGCACTAGATATCAGGGACAGGACAGGCACCATTTTGACAGTTAAAAAAGTGTTGACCATGAGAAATTTCATACAAAATCTGGAGAGAAAGTGCCAAGAGATGCAAGTAGAAATAACTTCTTTTACAGAGAGATTTGCAATTTTTCAGGAAAAGGGTCTGCCCAGCTTATTAACCAATGATCATAAACTGATGACACATGCAAACTATTCTCACAAGGTGAATACAAATGTTACAAATCAAATCACAGCCTCATCAAGCACTTCAGAAGAAAGAGCGCTCCCATCAGGACAAAACCTGTATGACAGTTTGGAAAATATGTTCTACATTGAACATGAAATAAAACATCTTTTCACAGTCCAGCCCAATTTCTACAGGTATACGGAAGCTGATGAAACATTAATAAAACTGCAAATACACCAGTTTCCAGGAAACCAATGGTGGCAAAGAATGTTAGAGATTTTATAAACGTGCCTTTAATTTCTCTTTATGGCTTTGGAAGGTTGAAATTTTATATCACATGCCATCAAGCGGAAAGTCGGGAAGAGAATCACGCGCAGCAACAGCGTGGTGAGGCAAAACCAAATACAGTTAAGAGAGCCGGGGTAGCAGCGCGGAATATCAATAGAGGACATCTACCAGCGAACTCACTGATCTTAAAGTCAACATGTCTCACCAACTAAAGCAGCCAACACAGAAGCAGTTACTTCTTCATTTATTTTATCCCTGCTTTCAAGATCATTTATTTCTCCACTTAAGTTGGTAGGATGAGTTATTGTTAGATATTATCTCATTCAAATATTTTGTAAACACATTTTGTACAAATACCTCCCCAAGTGAAGTATTCAGGGTTGGTTGGTGATAATTTCTGAGACTGCGTTGTATCCCTAAAGATTTTTCAATACAAAAGCTGTTGGAATACATTGTTGTTGCACTATCTGAATGTGGAATTGATGCTCTGGGCCCTGCTACATAATTCTTGTGTCATGTTATGGATCAATAAGTCTCTCCTCACCTGTGCTTTACTGTTTATGTGTTTATATACATCATATATGTTTCATGATCTTAATAATAGAGAAAAAGAATAGCACAGAATTTGTTTGTTTACACTCTGTGTTCAATCTTTGTTATCATTAATGTTTTCTTCAGGATCACCATAAATAGGAATTCTTAACTGCTTTTGTTTCCCTAGTTCTTACATATTGATTTAATGCTAAGAAATTCTTAATTGCTTCTTGGTCACAATCATTCACTTTCTTTCTGTCTGCATGTTGAAGGATTCTTAACTACCCTTCAACCACAAACTCCATCCCATCTAATTCAGCTTATGAATTGTTCCATGACTGCTACCCTGCTTTGTAGTACCTCCTTCTGTCAAAGAGACCATATCTAGTGGTTCAACCTCTTAGACTCCATTAGCCCAATGGATTGAAGTTTTCAAGTTTGCATCCCTGTTCTATAGAACACCACCATCCAAAACTCAAAACCAAACCCTTGTACTTCATAACTAGCCTAATATAATCTAAAAACAAAGATAAAACTTTAAAGATAGACCCCTCTCTGGATGCAGATTGGCTAGAATCTGTGTCTAAAATATTGGTCTGTGGTTACCTCGGCCCTATTCCCTCCTTAGAATTTTCCTGGGGAACAGCCTGAGTGATAACACCATCCATACAATTAAACTTACCTCAACTGTCATCATGTATTCCTACAACATTCTTCCAGGTAGAAAAATAATATATTAACTAGATAACCAACAATAATTAAAAATAGACTTACCTCCTTATGATGACCTTCTCGTCCAGATATAAATATCCTTATGGTCCATCTCCACTTGAATCTTCCTTCATTCATCTAAGTTCCTAAGGATGGAACTTGATTACCAAGTTACAACTTTTTCTTCCAGAGGTTATAATAGATGTTAATCATTATTTTACATATTCTAGAGAAGTACTCAATCTTTTATACATCCTTGAGTAAGTCAAAAACATCATACAATCATACTAAGCATGTTACAAGATTCTACACAAATGAATCTTATCCATGATTCACTTCTAATGTGAATCCCCACGCATCCTATTCCATCATCTAGCTATATGTCTCATAATAAGCCTTCATCCTGGCACGTTGAATTCCTTCATCCCTTTATTAGTATTGTTTACATGTTACACGAAATGTATACTATCCTTGTCATAATGCTTCTTTCAAGAACCTCCCAATGATGGTTCTTCTAGGATCATGATGGTCCACCTAAGCAAGATGTGACTTCCTCTAACATAATGTTAGATAATGTTTGTATGAACAATATGAAAATTGGTCTATTTATTTACTTTTAAAGAATAGATGATTTCTATGAAGTAACTTAACCAAGTAGACTCTACATATGCTACTATCACATGCTTCTCTTTATGATGTTATGCAAAGCCAAGGTTCCTAACGATTCATACTATTATAAAGGAAATATTGATCCAGATAGTGGAATTTTGAGGTCAAAAATAGGAATCCCAAGGAAATTATAAAATAATAGTGGAAATAATAAAATAAGATTAGATTACATCATCAAATTTTAGAGGGAAAAAAGAAAAAGCTACTTTTTGAACTCATATTTTCAACTTATCTCCCTATGGGTTTACTCAAATTTCGAGTGGGAACACTCATTGGATGTAGAATTTGATTACTCATCCAAGATGTACCCATGTTGCATACTTTCGATGGACTCTACTACATGAAAAATGAGAAATACATGAAAAACGTTACTACAATCAAATTTTTTAATGTATTTCTCATTTTTCGTGTAGAAGGGTCCATCGAAATTATGTAACATGGGTACTATTTGGATTAGGAATTAAATTTTTCATCTAACAAGTACTCCCTCTTGAAATTTGAGTAAAACATTATGGAGATAACCTAAAAATACGAGTTGAAAAACTAGTTTTATTATTTTGTTATTTTTTAATCTTTTTACTTTTTTACTCCAAAAATGGTGAATCATCCCCCATGGTTGACATCGTCATCTTGAATACTATTAGTTCTTATAAAATTTATTTTGGTTGTACATTTTTCTTGGGAGGCCCATTTTAGTCCTCAAAATTCCTCTAATGAAAGAACTTGACAGACAATGTGCCTTCTTCCATAGTAAAGATCTTTTACTTCTTTCTTCTTCAGCTACTTCTTAGGTTCTATTATTTCCTCAGCTATGTGAACCTCGCTTCGTTCATTTTTCCTGTTGTTTTTTTGGCTTGGAAAATCCCTCTTATAGTGTCCATATTCATTGCACATAAAGAATTTAAGCTTTAACATATCCTTCTTCTTGGACTTTCTGAACTTTCCCTTCTTCAACTTCTTGGCTCGAGTTAGAAAGGATTAAGACTATTCATTTGATCCAATGTCATATTTTACCTTGATCCTAGATTATTGTAGGATGAATTGAGCTGAAAACTCATGAAAAGGAGTTGAATCCTCCATATAGTAGATGCTTGTTGAAAAGTTGCTCCATTGTAGTGGCAATATGTTTAATACACAGATGGGCATTTCTGAATCAGAAAATCTCTCCAAGCCCCTGCAAGTGGTCTCTTAATTGAGAGATCTTCATTAGAAAGGATGACATTTACTCATCATTTTATTTGTTCATCTTGTATAATTTATTCCACAAAGACATATTTTTTGCTAATGTACTTACATAATACAAGTTTACTAGCTTGTCATTCATAGCCCTTCAAATTTGCAACAAATGGAACAAGAGGATCTTTAATGGATTCAACTATGATCCTTTGGGCCCTTACTAACCCTCTATTGTATTTTTCTAGTTCTTGATTCTTTTCTTTGCTAGGTTCATTAATTTCTCCAGTTACGTATTCTGTTACCTCTTGTTCTATAAGTTCCAGGTCAATCCTTTTCTTCCATGCTAGGAAGTGTGATGCTCCAACAAGCTTATTGTCTCCTTGAAAAAACAACCCATATTACCTATAGATTTATACATAGAGTGATAATATGATACTTACTTGATAACCAATATTCTCCTCTTCCTTGATGATGTCTTCAACCTTTCTTGATGCCCTCGAGACCTTTGAAGAAAATTCAATAATGTCCTTAAAAGATTTTTCCTAGTATTCCTTCAACGATAGCTTTCAAGAGTGATGAATGATATCAAGATCTTTTTTATGCTTCCTTCAAAGATTCCTTTCAAGATCTACTTCTCTCAAGAGACAACCTTTCTTGTAGTATTCCTCGCAAGCCTTCCTTTGATGAGAACTTGATGTAGTCTTGACATTGAAGCCCTCCTTCCAAATCAATAGGTCTTCTAATTCTTCACAAATGATTCCCATTTACAAGCAAACCATTCTTTGTGTCCACAAGATGATCTTTCCATTTTCCTTCTTGTTCACCTTAGCTCTGAAACTATGTTGGAAAATTCAAATTGGCAACTTGTTAAATCAATTTTCCTTTCACCTTAATATTTTCTTGTGAACTTAGTTAGCCTATTTAGTTAGATACTTTCATTAGACAAATATCAAGAACATAAACAATAATAATAGAGGACACGAAAATTAGTCTCTCATCCAGGGAAAAACCCCTCCAAGCGGAAAACCTAGTAAAACTCTTCTCTTCTTATAGAATTTGCTTCAGATGAGACAACAAAGACCCAAACCCTATACCAAGTCCTTCTCCAAGTACCAAGTCAATCCTTCCAACAAGTCCTTCCTTGATCTAGCACTAACCAACTTCAAACTGCAACTTTGACCTCCCAGCTTTAATATTGCTTTTTTGACTTGCAAATTTGGCCCTTCTAACATCTGCAAATACCCTAATCCAAATTCCTCTTGATAGCTTCCTTGAGCAAGACAGCTCCTTCCAAAGTCAAAGAGGTCAAGATAGAGTATTATTCCTTCTAGCAACAATAGATTTCACTTCATCCTACTGCAAATTAGATCTGCAATTTTGGCCACCTTTGTAGCTGCAAAAACCTTAGAATTTCTTACGTGTGATAGAGAGATAGCTCAAAAGCAAGTAACCCTCTCCTTCTATACCTTCACTCTTCTTGTCTTCTTAATTCCCAACTATAGATCAAACTTTTTCCCTAAGATCAAACTTCTTGGTGAGTGAGTGACAAATGAGGTCATACTACTCTTTTATATAGCCTTTCTAAGGGGTCGAATTCCCTCCTTTAGGCCAACTTGAAGATGCCAAGGATGACTTGTACTTTTGGAGTTTTCACGTCTTTTTAGACTAAAAAATAATTCTTTTTGTAAATACATTTTTCCCGGAAGGGTCTTATAAACATGATGTTTCCTTCTTTGACTCATGACAATAAATCCTAAGACCTAAAAAACCCTAGATGCATGAAGAACATGCTTTTACCTAGAAGACCATCAATAAGAAGCATGAAACCCATGATTTAATAATAATAAATTTTTCTTTTCTTATTTTTTTGTTACAAAGGATACATATTGAAATGAGTACAATAACAATTATGAAGACCAAAACTAGTTACATTTTCAACACTTCTTCAGGTGGCTTGAATATATATTTTCCAGAGGATCGTTTTTTGCATGTAATCACAGATGTCTCGCACCTTTCTGTGACACACTAAATATATTCTGAAGATCATGGTTCGTATTGCTCAGTGGCTAGCATTTGAATTGACTCGTGGCATGTACACTTTGGGGAGTTTATTATGAGTGGACATATTGTATATAACTCTAAATCCACATTACAATAACTTGGTGTAGCTCATATTACATATATTATAGCTCAAATATCTTGATCACACTATGATCAACAGAATAGATGCTTTGCATATATGTGTTTGTGTGTGTGTGTGTGTCATCACACTAGTGGCTCAACAAATTCATTTTATGTCATCGAATTGTTTGAGTACAATAGCTAGTTCACGAAGGATTTTCATTTGGATGCAGTAATGTTTGGATACGTGACTGGTCTATGAAGAACATATATTCATAGAAGCTGGTATGTAGACAATGACTAGTTAATGAGGACTTTCTCCATTAACGAGGCCAACCTGAAAGGAATAATTTGAAAACACAAGGGAAACTAGATTCTTGAACTCTGACAAAGGACTTTGCAAAATATATCTATAAGATCATACCCTAGCTTAAAGAATGATGAACTGAGGCACTTGTGTTAAAATATATGCATTTTTTTAAGGATGACTGGACATGAAAAAGAAGAAGGTATGGTAAGGTTGTAGAGGTATGTACAATTTTATGTGCATTTCATGTTATGGATCAAGATTTTCTAGCGTTTTGCATTTGTTCCTTTGCGTCTTGAGAATCTACGATTTGTAGCCTTGCAAACTTGTGAAGTCTTGAGGAAATATTATTTAGGGTTTTTAAACCCTAGTTCATATTTAATTTACCCAAGGAGCAAAAACCCTAACGCTATTTAATTGTTCCCTCTAAGGAATCCCTAGATTTTGGGAAATGGTATCTAGGGTTTACATGCTTAGTTTTCTTTGATATTAAACTATCTTAAAACCATAGCATAAAAGAGTTTTGAGAGAAATACTTTAGGGTATGTATTAAACCCTAGAAAAAGGTGGATTAAAATAAATCTTAGCTCTTGAAGAAATAACCCTAGGACTGAATGTTTCCACTACGAGTAAAAATCCTAACAAGGGTTATATCAAAAACTATCTAGGGTTTGTAACTAGAACCTCAAAAGTATACTTTTGAGAAATCATGAAAACCCTATATTGACAGGATTGACATCATGTTCTTGTGTTTCTATATTTTTTTTGGTTGTACTTGTTGATGAAAATAGCAAGCGCATAATGAAGGTTCTCAAAATTGTAGAAGTAAGATGAGAAGGATGGAAGAACAAAGGAAAATTTGTGTTTGGTGATGAATCCTTGATAATGACTTGCATGATGGAAATATGATATTGAAGCTTTCAGTTGATGAGTACATTCCAAGAACACATTGATGATTGAAAAATGAAGTAGAGGCTTGTTGCAATGTGAAAAAAGAACATGCAAAGGAATGATTGACTTCAAAGAGAGCAAGTAGCAGAATTTGACACCTTGATTTAAGATTGTGATTTGTTTAAGACATGATTTAGTTCCCTAGAAAGAAATATTGCAAAAGTATATGGAGAGGCTGGAAGGATAGAAGTTGAGATATTTTGTTAGATGAAATTGATATACCTACAGTTGTGTGATTTGATCATGGAACACATGGATTGTGTGGATAACACTATTGATGGCTTCAGATAAGCATGAGAGCATAATTGATATTGGAAATTTGATATGACTTATGGGGAAAAACTTTGTTATGAAGGAAGAAGACATGTGTTGGTAGCTATGAGGAAGCTCACCTCCCTGAAGAAGATAGATGAACCAATTTATGATAAAGTTGCATGATGATTGATGAAATCCAAAAAGGTCAAAAATTGATATGATGTGATGATATTAGGAGCCTAGAAAACCTGTCATGAAGATGAAGTATGAAAGAAGGTAAAACCTCAGATATGATGTATTACGAAATAGGACCCCTTGCAGCTACCACTAATATCTACATATAAGAAAAATTAGTTGATGCATTCATGAAGTTTGAGACCAGGTAAGGATTATGATGATGTCTCCCTGATTGAGAGGGAGTAAGAAATCTCCTTCATATTTGAGGATTAAGTACCTCCTCCCTGGTTGAGAGGGAGTGATGGTGGACACCATATTCTCCATATGTGTCAATCACTAGGCCAGGACTAACCATCATACGTCTATTGTATCACACTTGGAGGGATAATGGAGGATTGATAAGCATTTGGGACTGGTACTCCTTGAGGATTGGGAATCCAATATAAGAAGTAGTCTCTTGGACTGACACTCTTTGAGGACTAGATAAGGTATCCAAGATAAGAATGTTCGAAGAGGACTGATATTAGATATCATTTTGGGAGTCAACAACATTAAGTAAGTCATTCACGTATGACCATTTCCATGAGAGGTAGTAGTCTCTTGGACTGACACTCTTTGAGGATTGGATAAGGTATCCAAGATAAGAGTGTTTGAAGAGGATTGATATTAGATATCATTTTGGGATTCAACTACATTAAGTAAGCCATTCACGTATGACCATTTCCATGAGAGATAGTCATAACTGAATAATTTCTCGTGATTTTTGAATAGTTCACTTAACACTCATTACATCGGGTGATGCTCACAAGGGTGAAGAAGTGGGATTGAAACTAATGAAAAGAATCACATAGAGTCAATCATCACTTCCGGGGCTTGCACCCAATAACCAGGACTTCCCAGGAGGTCACCCATCCCAGATCTCTTCTGGCTCAAGTGCGATTAACTGTGGAGTTTTCCCCACAATCAAGCCCACTTAGCTTGCTACCCCGTTTGTAAAACCTTAGCAAGTATTGTGCCTCATGAACCGTTCGAATAGAAATCCCTTCACTCTTTTTGAATTTAAGTATTAGGGGGTTTAAGCAGTGCATTATATTAGATATCATTTTGGGATTCAACTACATTAAGTAAGTCACTCACGTATGACCATTTCCATGAGAGGTAGTTGTAATTGACTAATTTCTCATGATTTTTGAATAGTTCACTTAGCACTCATTGCATCGGATGATGCTCACAGGGGTGAAGAAGTGGGATTGAAACTAGTGAAATGTGGAGAACGAATCACATAGCATCAATCATCACTTCCGGGGCTTGCACCCGGTAACGAAGACTTCCCAGGAGGTCACCCATCCCAGATCTCCTCTGGCTCAAGCGCACTTAACTGTGGAGATTTT
>APFE030837753.1:33612-50336 GCA_000404065.3 Pinus taeda | reverse complement strand
AATATAAAGCCACAAAAATAACAATAAAGGGATTCTATGGGGCACAGTAATAACAATATGGGGGCAATAGGGGTACAAAAATATTAATAAGGGGTATAACTACAATAGTAATGGGGTAATCACTAGTATTATAGGGACCCAAAAAGGCATCTCTGAATAAGGAATCAAGGATATTGGAAGCTATTGTTGGGAGAATCCCAAGAAACATCTTTCAAAGACATCGTTGAAGACTCTTCAAGGATCTTGAAGGCATAAAAAATATTGAAGACATCATCAAGGAGAATCTTTATCTCAAGTAAGTAACATATTATTACATCATGCCTAAATATTCAATTCATGTGGATTATTTATGCAAAGAGAGCAACAATCTCATTGTGGCATCAAACTATCTAGCATGAAAGAAAAGAATTGACTTGATTCTCACAGAACAAGAATTAATGGAATATGTTAATGGGGAAATTATTGAACCTCAGAAAGATAAGACACAAGAAATAGTAAGGTAAAATAAAGGGGAAGTAAGGTATCAAAGGATCATAGTTGAATCAATTAAGGATTCTCTTGTTCCATTTGTTGCAAATTTAAAGACTTCCAAGGCCATGCATGATAATCTAGTGAATTTATATTGGTAAGTAAAAAAAGACAAAATATGTCATTGAGGAACAAGTATAGAATGAAGAAATCAAAGGATGAGGATGTGGAATCCTTCTCATGAGATTCTCTCAACTAAGAGACTATCTGCAAGGACTTGGGGAACCAATCACTGATTCTGAAGTAACCATCTAGGTACTAAATGCACTGCCACGAGATTGGAGCAGCTTTGCAACAAGCATCTATGACAAAAACGATTCAACTCCCTTCAATGAGTTGAGGGGGCAGTGCATATTGGATTAATCAAGGATCAAGGTCAAGGATGATATTGGATTAGATGATAAATCTCAAGCCTTTCTAAGTCGAGTCAAGAAGTTGAATAAGGGAAATTTTTGTAAGTCCAAGAAGAAAGACATGTCCAAAGTACAATGTTTTGGATGAAATGAATTTGGGCACTTTAAGAGCGATTGTCCAAACAAGCAAAACAACAAGAGAAAGGAAAGGAGTGAAGCTCATGTAGCCAAGGCAATGGGAGAACTATAGAATAAAGAAAAGAAGGAAGAAGTGAAGGATATTTACTATAAATAAGGTTCACTGACAGTCAGGTTCTCTGTGAAGTGTAATATTTCCTTTAGAATAGTATTTTTTGCATAGAATCATAGAGAGAAGCATGTCTAGAATTTACATGATTAATTTTCTTTGTATAGATCATCTAGAAAGATGAATAGATAGACCATTTTTCATATTTATCATCCAAGAAATATCTAACATTATGTTAGAGGTACTTATCTTTCTTAGGTGGATCATCTTGATCCTGAAAGAACCATCATTATGGAAGGTTCTTACGAAAATCACTATGACAAGGTTAGGTAAAGGGATGAAGAAATGCAATGGGTCAGGATGCAGGCTCTTTGTGAGATATATGGATAGCTAGATGATCAGATGAAAGCATATGAATGCACGTTGTACATAAAACTTTGGACAAGATTCATATGTGTAGAATCTTGTGGAAAGAAATTTGGTCATAAGATATGCTTAGGCATATGGATATATGATGATTGAAAAGAATGAAATTTGACTTACTTAAGGATATATAAAGATTAAGCCTTTCTCTAGAATATGTAAGATAATGATTAACATCCAGTATAGTCTCTAGAACAAAATATGTGACTTGGTAATCAAGTTCGATCCTTGGGAACTTTGGTTCATGAAAGGAAGTTTCATGTGGAGATGGTTGATGATGATGTTGATGGAACGAGAAGGTCATCATGATGAGGTAATTCTAATATTCATTATTGTTGGTTATCTGGTTAACATATTACTTTGCTACCTAAAAGATGTTGCAGGAATATATGATGGCAGGCGAAGCAAGTTCAAATGTATGGATGAAGGATATTGAGGGAAGCTTAATATTTGGTACCTGGCAACTATGAAGTCAAGATATGGACATCTTGGGATTAAAAGGTAGTAGTGCGAGAAGATAAATTGGAGGTCAAAAGAAGATCACTTTCAAGAAGTAGTTATGATCAGCGCGAAGTTTGGGAAGGCTCAATGTAATGCCTTCATATCAAAGAAGAAAGTGATGAGTAAGAAGATTAGATTGGAACTTGTCACAAGATTGAAAATAGAAGATGGCTCCATGATACCTTGAAAGAAATAAAGCTCGATGATGTGAAGGAAAGAGGGAGTTGGGCAACTATGAAGAACTAGTATTTGATACTCTTATGAAGACAAGTTGTAAGGCTTGTGATGATGACTTCCCAAATAGAAAGGAAGTCTAAATTTCCAATTATTTTGAGGAGTAAATAAGTCTCCTTGTATAGGAGCAAGGTTCTATTCTCAAGATTAAAGTATAATAGGGATGTGCTCTTGGTTTGAGAGGGGGTGATGTTGGACATCACAAGTGAATTCTCCTCCTCATGTGGTGAAGAGAGAACGACAGAGGATTGGATAAGCATTTGTGGTTTCCTTGAGGATATAGCATCCAAGAACAGAAAGGGACTCACACTCTTTGAGGATGTGATAGGTATCCAAGAGAAGATTGGTCGAAAAGGACCAATATTATTTGAGGACTCAGGATTGGAGAACCAATATAAGAATATTCCTAAAATGACATACCTTCTAGACATCCAAAAGGGGGTATGTACCTTGTAGAGGTACTGTGGTATGACACGTAAAACATCCTAGTATAATGCTCTTGATTAGGGTAGAGCTTTTCCAATTAGGTCTCGGGATAGTGTTGGACATGATGATGACACTTACAGTATGGCTTATCAATCTGACTCTTCTTGAGAACTCTTCAATTTGAGATATGATGTTGTACTGGTTGTACAATTATTAATACCTCCCTAGTTAAGAGGGAGTGTTGAGAAATGTAACTAGCTTCGATCTTCATAATTGTTGTACTCATTTTAATATGTATACTATGTAACAAAAAGAAAATTAATATTAAAGTATGGGTTTCATGCTCATTATTGATGGTCTTCTAGGTAAAAGCATGTTCTTCATGCTTCTAGGTTTGTTAGGTGTTAGGATTTATTGCATTGAAAGGAGTCAACATCATGTTTGTAAGACTCTTCCGAGAAAAAATATATTTGTAAAAGGAATTATATTTTATTTTAGAAATTCCTCGAAGCTCCAAATTACAAATCGACCCTAAGATCATCAAGTCGGCCTAAACGAGGGAATTCGACCCCTTAGAATGATATATAAAAGAGCAGTTTGATCTCATTTGAGACATACTCACACAAGTTCGATCTATCAATAAAGGGTTAGATTTGTAGTTGGGAAGCAACAAGAAGAAGAGTGAAAGTCAAGGAGAAGTTTTAAGGACACAATCTCTTGTTTTGGGGCTCTATCTCTCTCACACATGCGAAATTCTAAGGTTTATTGCCTGTAGAACGAGGTCGAAGTTGCAAGTCCGAATTTCAGTAGGACGAAGTGCAGAATCTTGTAGCTAGAAGGAAGGAAACCATGTATTCATGTTTTTGAACTTGGGAGAGATATCTTACTCTAGGAAGGTATCAAGAGGAGGTTGGATTATGATTTCCAGAAAAGCCGCCAGGCTTAAATTGCAGGGTCAAAATTGCAGGACGAGTTGCAATATTGACGATGGCAAGTCAAAGTTGCAGTATTGAAGTTGGTTGATGCAAAATTAAGGAAGGACTTGAGGAAGGGATGAATTGGTACTAGGAGCAGGACTGGTCTAAGGTTTGGGTCATTGTATCTCATTTGAAGCAAATTCTAAGAAGAGAAGAGTTTATGGGTTTTCCCCTTGGAGGTATTTTTCCCTGGCTGAGAGCCTAACATTTGTCTCCTCTATTGTTACAGTTTATGTTCTTGATATTTGTTTGATGAAAGATATAACTAAAATAACACAAGAAATCTAATAAGTTCACAAGCAAATATTAAAGTCAAGGGAAATAAGATTAATTGTTGCCACTATTGATTTTCCAACATGTTTGACTTTTGGAGATTGAACATCATTTGACTTATTTTGACAAGGGTTTTCAAGAAGGAAGTTGGAATCGAAGTTTTTGGATCTCTCTCCCTCTCTCTCATATGCAGTGAAATTTTGAAGCTGCATCAAGGTCGAAGATGTGAAGCTGTTGCATCAAGGTAAAAGTTGTGAAGATGTTGCATCAAGGTTGAAGTTGTGATGTTGTTGCATCAAGGTCGAAGCTGTGAAGTTGTTGCACCAACGTTGAAGTTGTGACGTTGTTGTATCAAGGTTGAAGTTGTGAAGTTGTTGCATCAAGGATGAAGCTATGAAGTTGTTGCATCAAGGTTGAAGCTGTGAAGTTGATGCATCAAGGTCGAATTTATGAAGTTGTTGCATCAAGGTCGAAGTTGTGAAGCTGCTAGGTTGAAGATATTGAAATTGCTATATCGACACTACAATCCTGAAGTTGGGTCGAAGTTTTGTTGCTGGGAAGCTGAAATTTCTGGATTGTTGTTGGGTTGAAGTGGTTGGATAAGAAGAGACTATTAAATAATCTTGTAAGGTGACTTGGTGGAGGAGGAAGTTCTGTTGGTCTAGGTTCTTAGTCTATCTCATTTGAATTACTAAAGTAAGAGTTCTTGACTAGGTTTTCCCCTATATAGGGGTTTTTCCTGGATGTGTGCCTACATTTGGTATCCTTGATCTTCATGTTTTGGTTTTGGTAATTTCTTGATGAACTAAGATAGAAAAAGAACATTAGAAAAACAATAATAACTCAAAGAAATCACAAGTAATTATCAACAAGAGAAATTATTTCTTCCTTTTCGATTTTCCAACATGGTATCAGAGCTAAGGTGAAGAAGAAGAAAAAGGTAGCCTGATGATCTGTTGAAAGGAAAAGAAGAGATTGAAGGAAGATTATTAAAAGGATCGCGTAAGGGGATAAGCCTAATCTACAATAACTATGTCTAACTCAATGAAGGGAGAAAACAATCTAGAAAAAGCCTCCAACTCATTAGGGGTTTTTGAGATCTAAAATGGGCCTCTTAAGGAAATTATAAAATAGTATTGGAAATAATAAAATAAGATTAGATTACATCATCAAATTTTAGAGGGAAAAGATACAAAACTATTTTTTCAACTCGTATTTTCAACCTATCTCCTTATGGTTTTACTCAAATTTCAAGAAAAAATACTCGTTGGATGCAGAATTTGATTCCTCATTCAAGGAGTACCCATGTTGCATACTTTTTATGGACCTTGTTACAAGAAAAATGAGAAATACATGAAAAATGTGATTGCAATCATGTTTCTTCTTGTATTTCTCATTTTTTATATAGTAGGGTCCATCGAAAGTATGCAATATGGGTACTCCTTGGATGATGAATTAAATTTTGCATCCAACAAGTACTCCCGCTTGAAATTTGAGTAAAAACTTAGGGAAATAAGTTGAAAATACGAGTTGAAAAAGTAGTTTTATTGGTTTATTATTTTTTAATATTTGTATTTTTTTACTCCAAAAATGGTGAATAATCCCCCATGGTTGACATCATCTTGAATCCTATTGGTTCTTATAAAGTTTATTTTGGTTGTACATTTTTCTTAGGAGGCCCACTTTAGACCTAAAAATTACCCTAATGACAGGGCATGCAAAAAGAGGATAGATCTCATCCTCGAGAAGAATAAAGTTTTGGATTTAATTTGCGGGAAAGTCAAGAAACCTGTTGATGAATCAAGTGAAGCAGAGAAATCAAAGCTTAGATAAAATGAAATATTGGCCATGAACCTAATAGTGGATGGAGTAAAAGACAACCTCATTCCATATATATCCAACATATATTCCACTCAAGAAATGTATGAGGCTCTATCCAAATTATTCACAATAAAAAACGTTGGTCAAATTGCAAGCCTCAAGAATGAATTAAGAACTATTAAGATGACGAAGGATGATATTGTGGCATCCTTATTTATAAGGATATCTAGAATCAAATACAAACTTCAAGCAATAGATGAAATTGTACTAGAAAAATAACTTGTGATTACTTCCCTTCTAGGACTACCAACATAGTGGAGTGGCTTTGCATCAGGAATCAATAGGTTGAAGGATACTCCAACATTCAAACAAATGTGGAATGAATGTAGGATAGAAAAGCCAGAATATCGTTAGTAAGCAACAAGAAGGAGGATGAAGAGGAGAACATATCAAATTCCTATTCTACTCATCACAAGAAAAAAGGAACCTTCAATAAGTACAAAGGACCAAAAGGTAGACCTACCAAAGATTGAATGTTACAATTGTCACAAGATGGGTCACTACAAAACTCATTGTCCAGAGAGTCCAAGAAATAAGAAGAGAGATAGGGATAAAGAAAATATTGTCGATGAAGCTCCACCAAAGAAGAACAAGATGGAAGAATATAAAGTCAAAGAATTATTTTCTAGGGACTCTATTCCTTACATATCCTTCTATTCTAAGTTTTGAATTGTTTTCCTTTATGTTTTTATTTCTAGAACTTGTACGTCTAACATGTCTTGTTAGAACAGCTTTTATTTTTAGTTGTGGGTTTCGCTCAAGATTGGATTAAGAGGGAGCCTCCACCAATTTAACAAAATATAAGTATTATGTTCTTTGTTTCATTTTTTCATGTTTGGTTTCCTCCTCACATCAAGACTTGTTTGAATTATATGCTAATAAACTTTTATATTTTTTGTGTTAAGAAAACTTGTTGAATACTCAAGGGTTATAGAGGAGACTTCAGAGGATAGACCTGAAGCATGAAATAAGTTCTACCCTTCAATAATTAACGTCATACAAGGTTTGTTAAGGAACAACTTGAGGTATGTCTTAAACTATAAGCTTTGTTATAAAGTTCTCTTCACACAAAAGGTACGGTCATTCTTTCTTTTAAAATTTGCTTTACATTACTAACATCGTTATGTCTAGGGTTTTGAATCACAAATATTCATGTTCGGGTGATTAATCATTAGATTGAATCTACCTCATTATATTATCATTTTTGTGGAACCCTAAAAAGGTTCACCATAAAACCCTAACCTAAGGGTATGTTGATGCTAACATTGAAACCCTAGTCTACTTAGGGTTGTTGATGAAATCTAGAATTCCTATTCATTTGATGTTTTGGTATTGTTATAGATACCCTATCCCTTTATGGTTTGATGTTAATGTCTAAGTTATGTATTGAAACCCTATATATTTAGGGTTCAGTAAATTAGGGTTTATAAGAAAAACCCTTGTACTAGCTAAAATGAGGTCCTGGGAAGGAATCTCTAGGTGTACGATCGAAACCCTAGCCTAGAGAAAATTTGTTGTTTTTCTAACTTTGATACTTGTGTCTTGGGTTTACCTAGTAGACATTGGTGAGAAATGTTAGTATATGAATATGTGAGTATGCTAACCTAATTATTGATGCTCATGTTTGCGAACTCTAGGGTTTGTAACAAAGCCCTAGTAGAGATTGATATTTTAGGATATGATGATATTGTTTTTTGATATGATTTAGTTTTGATATTAAAGTCTAAGGTTTGCAACAAACCCTAGTAGAGTCTGACATTATTGAAACCTTAGATGCATGGTAGGATTTTTATTAACTACTGATATCTAAGGCTTTGTGTCTTGAAGATGGAATCTATGGTTTTCAATAAATCATTGTAGAGTATGCCATCTATCTTTGAAAATAATATTGAGGCCCTAGATATAATGAGACTGATATCTTGATTGAATTGCTTTAAGTTTTGATGATGTGGTCTAGAAGTTGAGTATGTAACTTTTGATGATTATAAACCTAACTAAGTTTAGGTATTTCATGTCTAAAGTATTTCATTATTTTTATGCTTCTATTATATTGACATAAATTTGATATAGCTAACTTCATGCCTCTGTATATGTATTTGATTGTACTTGTTGTTGAAGATTTGAAAGTACATAATCTTCAAGATATTCATAAGTTGAAGATAATAATGATGAGCATAAAGATGATCAAGATAACCTTGATGTTGTAAAAAGGAATGAAGCCATGATATGTTCTTCAATGTTGATCTCCCCGAGTTAAGAGAAAGCATGGTTAGTAGAAAAGAGTACACCTCCCCAATTAAGAGGGAGGACATATTATGATAGTCATGATAACTTAAAGAAGAAATTGGAGAATGGATGAAAGTAATACAATGTATTGAGGATTTCTTAATGTTGCTAAAGAAATGAAAGAAGAAAATCTTATGACTAGTTTCATATGAATAACTTGGTATAAGTGGCATCAGGTTGATTGAGGACCCCGAAGGTTTGTGTTTACTTATATATGTTTATTGGAAAGTTTACCGTTGATTGGGGTTTGTGTTTGAACAGGTAAATCTATCCATAAAGAAGGAAGGACACTCAGGAAGAATGCTTGGAGAGATGGATATATCTAGTTTATTATGGAGAGATGAAGCATCTAATGGCGGATGCTTGTGAGGACAAAGGGTCGACCTATGTGTTGATGTCTAGATCCCGAAGAGGGAGGGTGGCATTGGCATTGGAACTCTGAACTTGGATACACACCTAGATCCCTGAGTTGATGGTTAGTTAGTAAGAATGATGGTAGCTAACCTGGTTGAAAGCTTTATTCCATCTTAGTCCCACCCGGATAGATTACCCTGGCCAGAAATCTAGTCCACAACACTGAGTGTGCTAGAACTCTTTGTAGTTCATTTTGGAGATCTTCCATGTACCTCTATAGATATAGGTAATTATGAATACCTCCCTAGTTAAGAGGAAGTGTTGAAGAATGTATCTAGTGTCGGTCTTCATAATTGTACATGAGTCATAATGAGATGTATTTGTCAAAAAAAAAGAAAAATAAATTTTATTATTAAAATAACTGACCCATTAAAGCATGGGTTTCATGATTGGGTCAATTATTTTTAGGTCAAATCCTCCATTGAAGGCTTATAGGGTTTATGTCAAGTGTCCATGTCCATGTGATATTGTAAAGAACCCTTCTTGGGATTTATTTGTCAAAGAAGAAGCATATTTTATTGTAAAATAGGTCAATTAAATCTCCTCCACCAAGTCGGCCTCAAGAACAGACAAGTCGGCCTCAACAAGGGAATTCAACCTCACAAACTCAATATATGTCGAAGAAAATCGACTCATTTGATAGCACATCACACACAAGTTCGAATTGCAGTAGTTGGGAAGCAGAAAAAGTGTAAAGTTCAAGAAGGAAGCTGGAATCAAATTTTTTAGGTCTCTCTCTCTCATGTGCAATGAAATTTTGAAGTTGCATCGAGGTCGAAGTTGTGAAGATTTTGCATTAAGGTCAAAGTTGTGAAGCCACTGCATCAAGGTTGAAGTTGTGAATTTGCTGCATCAAGGTCGAATTTGGGAAGCTGCTACATCAAGGTTGAAGTTGTGAATTTACTGCATTAAGGTCGACGTTGTGAAGTTGTTGCATCAAGGTCGAAGCTATGAAGCTGCTAGGCTGAAGCTATTGAAATTTCCATATCGAAGCTGCGTTCCTGAAGCTGGGTTGAAGTTTTGTTGTTGGGAAGCCGAAATTTCTGGATTGTTGTTGGGTTGGAGCTACTATATAAAAAGAGACTACTAAATCATCTTGGAAGGTTGACTTGGTGGAGCAGAAAGGTTTTTTGGTCTAGGATCTTGGTCTATCTCATTTGAATTACTGAAGGAAGAGTTCTTGACTGGGTTTTTCCCAAGCTATGCACCTACATTTGGTGTCCTTGATCTTCATGTTTTGGTTTTAGTAATTGCTTGATGAACTAAGATAAAAGAAGAACATAAGAAAAACAATAATAACTCAAAGAAATCACAAGTAATTATCAACAAGAGAAAATATTTTTGCCTTTCCGATTTTCCAACATCTTGTTGATGATTTGATTATCTCCTATTGTCATTGCATTTATTGTTTTATCTTTAGTTACTATTAATTATTGGAAGAATTAATTATTGTTGAAAGGTTTCTTATTGAATAAGTGAAATGGGCTAAAGTAATTGAAATAGCATAAAGCACTGCAAAATTAATAGAAAAGGAAAAAAAGAATTTTTAAATATGTAATTTGGGTCAAAAACCCCTCTAGATGCCAAGTCGGCCCTACCTGTCAAGTTGGCCCTACCCCAGAAGACATGTCTAATCGCACCCCTTTTGATAGTATAAATAGAGGATGATTTGAGTTCATTTGGACATACACAATTCATTGGATTGGTTCTAAAATTTCGCAAAAGTACGAGGGCCAAAGTCTGAAATTGAAGAAGGGTTTGTGGAGGTTTTGCCTTATCATATCTCTTGTTGAATATTTGTTGTTGGTCTCTTGCTATTGATGGATTTACTCTACAAGAGAGTTTGACTTGAGATCTAGAAGTTTTGAGTTTTGGGTCTTGGATATTTCACTTTGATCTGATTCTATGAGAAGAGAATTTTGTTGGGCTTGCCCCAGGCTTGGGGCCTATATCTCGTGTTCATTGTTTTTCTTGTGATCTTCATGTTTATGTTGTTGTAACTGTTTGGTGAAAGAACATAATAATGATTAATAAAAGGTCAACAAACTTCACAATAAATTATCAAAGAAAGATAAATCTAATGTAAATCGTAAGCCTCTTGATTTCTCAACAATGAGGAGCAAGTGGAACGTGGAATGTGGGAAGGCAAGAAAGCATGGGAAAGTTTCCTCTCACCCATTAAACTTTGCATTGCATAGCAAAGAGAGGTAGAAAGTAAGGGCTTATAGGGATAATGGAAAACATTATGGGTGTCTTAGAACCTCAGTACTTTATCCTACAGTCCTTTCAAATGGGACTTTGGATAACTTAGCCTCTCATAAGATTTGGAAAACAATAATGAGGCTTTATGGAGATAGCATAAGACTATTGCATGTAAGGAATTTATTCTAGAAGTCTTAAGCTATACCTGATCACAACATAGGTAGTATATTTGTAATAAGTTCATATGTATAATAAAGGCCTACATGCATAAAATAAGCTTCTTGTTGCTAAAAATATGGATTTCACCCTCATGCATCTATTATCTTCAATCAATATAACTAACTTCAAATTATTATTCATGGAGATGTCTTCTTTAATTTATTTGGTTTAGCAAGTACTATCCAACCCTCAGGTGTGCAAGTGCCTCCATTATTACTATTGATGTTTCCTTATTTCCAATTTATGTAATTGTCATCCTATTTCTTGCTTAAATTTGTAGTAGGGCTAACCATGGTTTTTATGAAAGAACTGCAACCAACAACTTCTAAATCCATAACAACATGTTGGACTTTTGTTGGTTGTTTCTTCATTGAAAGCCCTAAAAGTACTCCTATGTCATTTATGGGGTCAACAAGTCCCCATACGATGAAAACTCCTTCCCATGAGACGCTATGAACCTCAATTATCTTTATGAAATTTCCAACTATTTGCAAGTATAATATCTGATAAAATAATCAATTTCATTGCTATGATCTTGTTGCCCATTCTTCCAATGAATCTCTAAGGAATAGAATGGACTACTAGGAAGGTCTTTAACGCACATGTCAAAATCAATAAAATGATATATTTGAGCTTAGTACCCATTTGTGCTCAATCAAGAGATAGGGATGGATGTATTCATAATGTTAACAATGCCTTGTATTCTTGAAGTTTAATTACTCCCTATGAAGATTAGGATATATTTCATTTAGTTCCTACAACATATATGATCACAATTTATATTTTTTCCCATAAAAAATATTCTCCCACAATTTATCTTTGTTTCAATAAAAAAATATTCTCTCTAAACCATACTCTTACATGAATAACAACATAAAACACAAATCTACAAGAAAAGTTATCATAATGCTCAAACTACTAACTCATATAAAACAAACTCTTATCTACCCTAACTTAAAAAAGTGAAATCACATTTCCAGTGTAACCATGCAAGGATCACAATAAAATTAATGTACCTTTATGCTTGATTATAAACCCAAAAACTAATATAGCATCCCCGTACACAAGGGATTTAAGAATCGTAATCGGCATTCTATTGGGAAGCATGTGTGCATGACACTTCAAACTTCCCATCTTCAACTATCAATAGTGTACTTTAGTTTCTTTGTATATATGTACTTCTAAGAATTGATTCCAACTAAGATTAAATACGATTACAACTCTCTAGGCTCCAATAATGCTCAGTAAGATAGTTAAAAATCTCTCTAGGCTCTAACAATGCCCAATAAGATGGTTAAAAATTGATATGGATTTATGCAGGAACGAAATGAAATATAGATATAAACAGAAACACAAAGCTACAGTGAAAACAGAACTTTAATTCATTAATATTAAAGCACTGCAAAATTGTTACATGCAAAAGGGAAATAAACTGGTTCGGGTGATGGTAGTGTATCTCTGAGAAGAGATGTGGCGGCTACATGTATTCTAAATTGTGTTACAATGAAGCTCAAATGCATTTTTATCATTAAGAAATAATGAGAAACCCTAAACATCCAAAAACCTAACTTTAGGAGATGAAGCGCCAAACGTTTGTGGGCCCTGTTGGGGTACGCTGGAACGTCAACTTTTCGGGGTCGTAACTTCAGTACATGATCTCCATTTGACTATCATAATACCTCGTTTCGAAAACCCCCAAGAGGAGACTGAAAAATAATTGATAATTTGGTTTTGCAAATATTCCGATGTCTTCATTTTCCCAAAAAAATATGTCTTTTAGGCCCTCAAAACGGCTCCGGAAGTTTAGGACCTGAAAAACTGCCAAAAATAGTAAGTTGTTCTACAATTAAGGAAACTAAAAGAAACAACATTGGGGGTCTAAGTGGAATAGGCGAATGGCCACAAATATCCACCTAGATCACCCCCCCCCCCACCCCCCACTTAGGAAGTAATTGTCCCCATTGCATTGAGTGCCTCCATGAGATGGGGAAACTTATGTTGAACTTGGTCCCTGGTGAGCCACTTTCCTTGGTGCAGGAATTGGCCAGCTTTGACAACCCGATATAGTTGGATCTTCTGTTGGCGAGTGGTATTGATCTATGTGTCCATAATCCAATTAGTTGTGGCATGTTCCATGCATTCTGGGTTGAGCTTTGTTGATGTTAGTTGTTTTGCAATGTCTAATGAGTCCAACAAAGGTGGAAAGTATGGTTGGAGGCGGCCCACATTGGACACTGGGTGCAGACCAAGGAATGGGGGAATGTTGTGCTTGAAAGTGTTGTTAACCACAACCTTGGTGATGGTATAATACTCGTATCAGAGTGGTCATATCTTCTTATGGGCTCTGACAAGGCATTCTTTTTGCAAATGCAACCAAACTTTGTCACCCACCTAAAACTTATGTGGCACCTGATATTGATCATGTCATTGCTTGTACTTGGCATTGAACTTATCCAAGATGTCGTGAACCTGCTTCTGGTTGTGCTAGATGTGTTCAATAAACCTAGTTGCTTTATCATCCTCAGACTGTATATGTGTGGATTCTGTCTATGTAGTCGCATGAAGCATGGCAACATCAATCAGACACAATGGTTGAAATCCCAAACCCACTTGAAAGGGACTGCAAATAGTCGAAATATGATAGGATCCAATCCTAACTCATTTATTCATGTAATAAGCCTCATCAGAATCATAGTCATAGTTAGTGGAGTCAATAAAGCCCATAAGCGGTTATCCGTATTAATAACAATTGTAAGGGTTGGTTTGCATTATAGAAAAAGGACCAAATGGGTCATAGTTAATAAATAGAATGGTTAACCCGTGCTATGAAATGGACCACTAGTAGTTAGGGTTTTGGATGTCATAAAGCTATAAATAGTCTTATATAGCAAGGGAAGAAGTATCGAGTCTTATTGTAATTAAACTATGCTCTGTTGGAGGTTTCCCCTCAAAGAGGCAAGTGAACATTGTATTATGCTTATGAATAGTAAAATATATTTGCAGCTTGTCTCATTTCATGTGATATTTCTGTGTTTTGGGCCATATTGTTTCATATTTTTGGTATTTTGTTTTATCTCAGGTCAAGTGCATAAAAAGTGGTATCACAGCCAAAGGTCTTGAGTTTAAATGACACCCAGCTCACGCTAAGGGGAGATTGTTTGACATTGGATAAGCGCTCCCGGTCCAGATCATATTGTCACAACACATTCTGCAATACCAAGACCTTGGGGTTTCTGTTACTATAGTCCAGGATCGATTTTTGCATGATATTTGGCAATATCAAGCTTTATGGAATTCGACCACTACAGTATTGATCAATTGGGAGTAAAACTCCTTTTGGAGTAAAAAAAAAATTTGGGGCCATCTCGGGATGCTTGCAAGGGACCTAACCCATAAGATTCAGGACAACGAGCAAGTAGCAGTGGTACCATTCACTTGTAAGCCTCCAATTTTCAGGCGGTCCCAAATTTTTCTCGATAAGACTTCAAGTGACCCACATCACTAGACTCCTGAGCTTGCCCTCTTTCCAAGCATACTACTCTTAAGTAAGATCAAAATTTGACTGGGGCTAGTGTATGGTCGGTACTAGGTCTCAAGTTATGGTTGCATAAATGGTTGCTAAGAAGGCTGACAACCTCGAGAAAAAATTCAATGACTTCTAGGAGTCCATTACCTCCCAACTTGCACAAGTATTGGCAGCTATAAAAGAGCCTCACGAACCCATGAGGGAAGAACATAATGTTGATGCACACATAGAAGGAGAATCCAACCATCACATTCATTTCCATTGAGATCATCAATATTCGAGCCACCAAACAACCAAGCTACACATGTACAAATTTGATGGATCTAACCCCGCAGTATGGGTGGCACAAATGGAACAGTATTTCCTCAATAATATATGGGAGGATGGAACTAAACTACATGTCGGAGCCCTTTACTTGGACCAAGAGAAATGGAAATGGTGGAAGTGGCATCAAAAATGTTATCCAGGGAGGCCAACTTGGAACATGTTCTCAAAAGCCATTTGTGACCGCTGTGATCGGGAATCTCACTTTTTGGTTCATCTCACTAAGCTCAAGCAAACAAGTATAGTAAGGGACTACATTACATCTTTTGAAAAATTGGCCATCAGAACTAAAGGACTAGGAGATGCCTTTTACTTGGAATGTTTCATCAGTGGCCTAAAGGAAGCCATCCAAGCCCATGTCTGAATGCATCACCCATCTACTTGGTTGGACGCATGTCGCAAGGCTTAGATGTAGAAGTAACCATAAATGCCTAGTCTGATCATTCAAATTTCATGACAAAGGAACGTCCCACCCAGGCTATGGGCCCCACCCAAACACTTAAGATTCAAAAGGTGTCACCAGCAAAAATGGCTGAAAGAAGGAAATAAGGAATTTGCTACTACTGTGATAACAAGTACTCCCCAGGACATAAATGCAAGGAACCAAGATTATTTCAAATTGATGCTACAGAAAATAGCTATGTGTTGTGTGTGGAGCATGATTGTTCAGTGGTCTTTGTTTCAGCCAGATGTATACCCCAGGAAGTTTGTACACCCCTCCATGCGGGGCGGCGCGGGGGGGACTTGTCCCCCCCGCGAGGGTCCGGCGGGGATCGGAAATAGATGTAAATTTGTCTGGGCCGTTCATTAGGCGGATGATTTGGCGGTAGAACTTATGTTTAGTTTAGGGTTTTTTGCCCTAGAAGGCAACCCCTCTCTTTGTATGAGGGCATTGTATTTGAGGTTGTAATAGATGTGTATTATGTGTGTGAGCGAGAAACAAAGAGGTGAGACTGTGAGAGAAGACAGAGGATATTACAGCAGATTTGTTGTAGGTTGTGTCTCTTCATTTTGCTGGATAATAGAAAGGAAGGACTAGCTGTTTGAAGTGGACATAGCCCAAACTGGGTGAACCACGTATATTTGTGTCTCTCTTGTTTTGTGCGTTTTCTGTGTTTAATTTTCTACAATATTTTATGTGTTCCATTGCTCCGTAATATATATAATTTTCTAACACTATGAAGCTCCATCCACTGAAGTGCTTGAGGAAGAAGCAAGTGAACCCCAAACCGACCCAAACAATGATCTCACAGCTACGCCAGATGAGTCGAATATATCACTACATGCCTTGGCTGGAATTTCTTCACCACTGACTCTCAAAATCCAAGGTTTTATTAATGATCAGCCATTAGTGGTGTTGATTAATAGTGGCAGCACACATAACTTTGTCCATAAGAGAGTAGCAAAATTTCTTCATTGTTTTGTACGGACAGTATCTAATTTCCAATTCCTTATCGTCGATGGGGGAACCATGAAATGTGAAGGACAGTGTGAAAATATTAAGCTTTAAATGGGCGATTATCACCCCAAAACCCACATGTTTGCCATTGAAATGGGTGGTTGCGACATTGTCCTTGGTGTTGAATGGTTCCGCACACTAGGCCCTATCACAATGGATTTCCATGAGTTATATATGATATTTAAGCAGAATGGTCACACTCATACATTAAGGGGACTCCAAGCAGGTGCTCCTACTATCATCAACCCACATCGAATGGAGAAGCTTTCAAAAAAGGGCCATCATGGGGTAGTGGCCCAATTTAATGCCATCCAGGCCAATGAATCTACTCCTCATATTCATCATAATATGCAACAAGTATTAGATCACCACCAATGGGTCTTTGACAAACCTAAGGAGATCCCACCCTCTAGGGGTGAACATGATCATAGCTGTTATAGACATTTTTGGG